>VDFB02358134.1:25888406-25924244 GCA_007258455.2 Sequoia sempervirens | reverse complement strand
TTTAGACAAGGAAGTAAAGTACCCTCTATGCTTCTACGGTATAAGGTATCACCTAGGATGACAAATCTAGATGCTTTTTTGATGAAGGTTCATTTTAGGCTCGATGGTAGGTCAACGGGTAAGACTCCTATTCGAAGATAAGTGTAGATGTCATGATACCGAGGATCACCAGGACCAACAATTTCACACACATATTCTAATTCTGGTACCTCGAATGTGGGAACGAGAATCTGCTCGATTAGAAATTCATATTTCGGTACATTATGAGGGATGTCTAATAGAGACCCAATTGTAGCCATGGCGTCAGTTGCTTTGTTGTTGGTTCTTGGAATATGCTCAAATGTTATGTCGATGAAGGATTCTTTTAGAGTCTCCACCAATTTCTTGTATGGGGTTAGCTTGTCATCCTTTGTCTGATATTCATTATTGACCTGATTTATGATCAACTGTGAGTCACCGAGACCTTTGAGAGCTATGATATTCCAATCGCATCGCCATCCCGAGACCTATATAGTCGCTCTATTTCGCCATATGTTGTTAGTGCAAGGAAATGCTAGCCATGGCGATCTTGGTATGTAGTCCCCTGGTGGGTGATGAAGAAGACACCAAATTCTCATCCATGTTGTGTATATGACCCAATGGGCATAGTTTCCATGATCACAATGCTTGAGGTTAAAGATGATCTATCCGAAACTCTGAGACAAGGGGATTCTCAGAATACATAGGTGCTTCTACTAATTGGTTTGCAATAACTTGACCCTTTATGGCTTTTCTCTTAAAATACTCGATGTCATATTCTGATAATATCATGACCCATTTTGCCATTCTGCCAGTTAACATTGCCTTAGATAAAAGATATTTGAGGGGATCAATTTTCGCAATGAGCTTGATCTTGTGTGCCAACATGTAGTGTCTGAATTTTTGGGATGCAAACACTACTGCGAGGCAAGCTTTTTCAATGGTGGGATGATAATTTAGCCTCGTGACCCACTCATTGTCCTAATCGATAGTAGATAGCTCTTCGCTCCATTTTCATCATGTCGTGGAGCAAGAAGAGCTCCTTAGTGTTGCCGATGTTGGGTTTACACACATATAAGATCAATGGCTTTCTCGAGATAGGTGGCATTAACACTGGAGGTGTCAGTAGATATTCCTTTATTTTGTTGAATGCCTCTTCGCACTTGGTATCCCATTTGTATGATACCCCCTTGTGGAGTAGGTGTGAATACGGATTTTGCTTGTCTGCCAGTTGTGATATGAACCTTCTAATGGATTGGAGCCTTCCTTGGAGGCCTCTCAGTTGTTTTAGATTCCTTGGTGCCTCCATCTCAAGGATTGCTTTGAATTCTGTTGGATCCACCTCGATACCCCTCATGGAGACTATGTATCCTAGCAGTTTACCTGATTGTACACCGAATACGCACTTCTTGGGATTTAGTCTAACTTTGTATTCCTCCAGTATGTCAAAGATAGCACTTAGGGTTGCTATATGATCTTGTTTTTTCCTTGATTTTGCTAGGATGTCATCGACATAGTCTTCGACTGTTTTGTGAATCATATCATGAAATATTAGTGTCATGGCCCTTTGATAGGTTGCTCCTGCATTCTTTAGGCCGAATGGCATCATGTTCCAGCAGTAGGTCCCCCATGCACAAGTAAAAGTTGTCTTGTGTTGATCTTCTTTTGCTATCATAATTTGGCTGTATCCTGAAAATCCATCCATTAGTGATAGCATCTCATGCCCTGCTGTCATGTCCACTATCATATTGATATTGGGAAGTGGAAAGTCATCCTTGGGACATGATTTGTTCAAATCTCTGAAATCCATGTAGATTCTGATAGCTCCGTCAGGTTTTGAAACAGGTACCAAGTTTGATACCCATTCTGGATAATCAATTGGTCGGATGAATCCCGCATCTAGTAGTTTTTTGAGCTCCATTTTGACTAACAAAGCTATTTGAGGATGCATTTTGCGAAGCTTTTGTTTGACAGGTTTTGCATCTGGATACACTGCTAGGTGGTGGACCACAGTATTTGGATCAAGTCCTGGCATATCAGCATAACTCCATGCAAAGTTTATTTGTCTTTCCCTTAGGAATGCTACTAGAGTTCTTGTTCTTCTGATAATAGTGATTCAAGTATGTAATGTTGGTGTGTGGGGTCTCTCTCGCTCTCTAGGTTGACTGGTTGCACACCCAACTTCAATAGCCACTTTTAGGAAGATTGAACTTTCATCCCTCGTGCACCTTAGAGAGGTTTCTCACCGCTGATACGCCCTTATTTTGCATTTCATTTTCTTGTTGTAGAGTGCCACTTGCAGGTTTCTACTCAAGGACTGGAAATGATTCTCCTAGTTTCTCACTTCATGATCGGCTAGATTCAATCAAGCTTCCGCTAATAATAAGCGTGTGTCTAACTCCATTATGAATCCCCGCCTCGTGATTCCATCCGGAATGTTATCCCTCAACCCCATGAATTCCGAGCGCCTATCATTTTGAACGTATCGGTGAACCGTGGTCCTCGGTCATAGCTCCATCGGGCCTGGGGTAGACTAAGCGGATCTCATGATTTTGACTACCCGGTTTCAAAGGATATGGTACTAATCATATGTGGTGGTATCTTCGGAACAACCCTGGTGGCAGGGTTGGATAAGGTATCTTCGTCATCGCTACTAATATAGGGCTCAGTGATCAAGTTATGCATGTCTGTCCCTATGGGTATTGGGGAGTGCACTTGTACTAGGACTGGCTAAGGAGAAACATTAGCAGCTCTAACCAGAGGACTTAGGCCACGTATGGTTATTCTTGGAGGGGTACATCCGAGACCAAGATTTGTTATAGGTCGCGTCTCAGGCATGATTGGTATTAAGAGCCCATTGTCATTTTGCCCCAGTCTTTGATTTCAGTCATAGCCCATCACAAGCATCATGTGTAGGCCTCTGCTTCTTTCATCCATTGGTAATTCAGGTGTCGGTATTTCATCTCGATACAACATGTTTGATGGATCTGCTTCTATTACCTCATGGTCAAGGTCTCCCCACCTTGTGAATTCAGGATAATTTTGAGGATAGGTTTGTAATGAGGGAGCTTGATTTTCTTGTGGGCGTCCTCGTGATCTTGGAGATTGTGGTAACTCTCCTATCACAAAAGCATTATTGTTAGGAGCTATAATCCCACAACCTCGATGATGAGCTTGATATCGGCATGGTGGAATGGCGGGTGTCTCTCGCCGCTAAGGGACGGAGTGATGGGGATCAATGTATGATGGATGGGCCCTCATCATTTTTCTCACACTGGGATTTTGTATTGTCGGCTTCAAGGTTCTTGCATAAAGATGAAAACGCTCGTGATCCCCATGGACGCGTAACCCTGTCCGCATTATGTGAATTTCTGCCACATTGGTGGAAGATGCTACTTAATTTTCATTGCATGAATCCAAGGGCGCCCCAGAGAATGTTGTATGGTAAGTCGAGGTCCGTGACCTACGTGTGGTTTCCATGAGTGTTGGCCCTACTTGGATAGGGAGCTTAATTGTGCCCTGAGACACTCTTTCTTGGTCATCATATGCTCTGATTGTGATGCCCTTCCCTTTATCAATAGAATCTTCTGATATCTTTAACTGCTTGATGAGACTAAAAGAACAAATGTTCAGACCTGCACCTCCATCTACCAAGACCCTTTTGATTTTGCTTTTGTTCACAATTACCTCCAAGTGAAGCGCACGATTGTGAGATGGTTGGGCAGGAAAATCTTGGTCGGAAAATGTAAGGAGGTTAGGCATTATGATGTTTCCGACCATAGCTTGGAATTGCTCTGTATCAAGATCTGCAGGGACGGTGGATGAGGCTAATGCTTCTTCGAGGATCTTTTCATGCACTGATGAGATTTTTAACAACTCCATGATGGAGATGTGTGCGGGAATTCTTTTGAGCTGGTCTACAACATTGTAGTTATACGAAACGGCTCTTGATGTAGGGACTCTATTGGGTTGGGATGATCCTGCGATGGTGACCTTTCCGCCTCTTGTGGTGACTCCACAATCTTCGGCATAGGAACCTTTGATGGTGATGACCATGCAGTTTTCATTGAGGTTGGCAACAACTGTTTCATATACATGATTGACACTGCCTTTTCCTTTATCCTTGCTATTCCCTTTGTTGCCATGATTTGGCATCGGATTCATGTAGATTTTAAGGTCCTGATTCCCAGTAGGTGCTTCCACATTTATGATTCTTTTGTCGATGAGATCTTGTATGATGTTCTTGAGTCTCATGCAATTATTTGTTGTGTGGCCTTTGATTTTGTGGAATTCACACAGTTGATTCTCATTGTACCAAGGAGGTTTGACATCAGGTTCTTGATAATTCTCAAACGTAGGAGCTTGGATGAGTTTTTCGTCAATTAGCTTTTTCATGATGTCCTCAAGTGGTTCCCCCAAAGTAGTGTATTTTAGTTTGGGGTATGTTTTGCGTTGAGGTGCTCCTCTTTGGTCGTTGATGTTATTGATGATGGGATTATTGTTGGGTTGATATGTTGTGTGATGAGTGTTCTGGCGTTGTGGTTGGATTTGCGGTGCAGATGTATTTTGGCGTGGACCACTAATGACCACCTTGGCATCGACGACGCCATCATTAGTGATGTTCTTGTTTCTCGCCCATGTACAAGGTTTATCATTGTAATTTGAGGGTGGGCGATTGTTTTGCGGTTCGTGATATGATGTTGATTCGATGGGTTGGGTTGCAAGGGCTCTTTCGATGCTAAGCACCTTGGAAATTAGTTGATCATAGGTGGTGATTCCCTGAACCTTGAGGTGGAATGACAAGTGGCTTTCAAGGTTGGTAATGATTGTGTAGACTTGTTGCTCTTCTGGCATGGTCCATTTGCTCCGATTGGCCTTGGATCGCCATCGTTGAAGAAATGAAGCGAAAGATTCATTCTTTCCTTGTTTCAGAGCGTAGAGTTCTTCGAGACTAACATCCATTGTAATGTTACAGGCGTAGTTTCTAATGAATGCATCTCTAATTTCTTCGAATGTCCTAATGCCTGAAGGTAAGTGAGAGAACCATTCTATAGCATTTCCTGCTAAGCTCCTAGGGAATAGCCGCATCAGATAAGTATCGTCATATGCAACCTCCATAATGAACCTCGAATTCCCTCGATACTGTGGCTCTCATTCCTCATATTTGTCAAATTTAGGATCTCAACCTCATAGTGGAATGGTTTCATGTCTAGGCTCCTATCAAATGGATAGGGACACAAGTTGCCAGGCTTTGGTTGTTCAATCTCCTCGATTGAAGAATCCAGTACTTGCTGCAGAGCAACTTGACCAGGTCACATCATCTCCGAGGACTGTGGTGGAATGAATGTGTTTTGGGGTGCTGCAATCGTAATTTGGATGAATGGGCTATTTGATGGATGGGCTATTTGTGCATTGTTCAATGGTATCTGGTGATAATAGATGGCTTAAGCAGGCTTCTACTCATTTTTGTATGAACAATGCTTGTTGTTGCTCTTGTTGTTGTTGTGCTAGGATTTTTGCTTGTTGTTGCACTTGTTGCTGTTCTAACAATGCTTGTTGTTCTGCTTGCTACTGTGCTTGTTGTTGATCTAACAACGCTTGTTGTTCTGCTTGTTGTTGTTCCCATAACGCTTTGTTGTTGGTCGCCAATTCCTCGCTACTTTGGTCAGCCTTGGCATTGCTTCTTTAATGCTTGCCGATATGTTTGCATTTGCGCTTTTGCAAGAAGCTGTGCTTGTGCTTGTGCTTGTTGTGCTTGATATTGATGATTGTGCTTGAGCTTGGGCTTCATGCTTTGTACGCTTACCAGGCGCTCTGTTGTTGTAATGTGCTGTGCTTGATGACTCTTTGTGCTTGCAATGCTTGTGCGGCTTGGGCGGCTTTGTTGTTGTTGCTACTGTTGCAATAAAGCTTTAGCTTGTTGTGCTTGTTGTGCTTGTAATGCATCTTGTGCAGTTTTAGCAGCTTGCGCAGCTTGAGCAACTTGTTGCACGGCTTTTTGTTTTTGCACTTGTTGATAGCCTCTTTGGAAAGTAGCTTGCAATGTTGCGTCGAATTGGTTTGATGTGGTGAATGTTGGTGGTGGTGGGGGTGGTGGTGGATTTGGAATGGCATTTGTGGTGGTGGTGAATGATGATGTTGTGTTGATTATTTGGTTGGTGGATGGTGTTGTCATGTTGATTGCATGATTGGTGGATGGTGTTGTTGATGTGGTAAGTGGCATCATTGATGTGATTGGCCCTTGAGAGACCATGTTTTGCAATGTTGTGGGGGTGTTTGATGATGTTGCCATTGCTTGCGTGTTTGTCGTTTGTGTTGTGATGTCAACAATAAGTTTTGAGCGTTTGGCAAAATGTTTTGATTCATGGTTAGGATAGCGGTTTGATTGATACTTGGTAGGGGAGGCAATCCCAAGCCAAGGAGTGATGTGGATGATAATGGTAGTGGTGGGATAGGTGGAAATGTAAGGGGGGTGAATCCCTGCGAGAGTGTTGTGGTGTTGAAAATGCCCCCTGCTCCGAATATGTCCCCTCCTCTTGTGAATTCATGAGAAGAGGTGTTTGTGGTGCTCCATGAAAAGATGTTGATGATAGGTCATAATGTAAAGTGAGAGGAACATTTTGGTGTAATGGATTATGGAGGATGTTTTGTTCCACTGTGGTGTTTGCGTCTAAGTTTTGGTTATTCACAAGGGGATGTGATTGAAGTTCATTGAGAAATGTGTTTCCCTTGTTGACATTTGGTTGAGTTGGAGCAATCGTTGTCATGATTTTTGGAATGTTTTGCATGATGTTTTGGGATGGAGGTGTAGATGAAATGGGGATGGTGGATGATATTGGTGGAAAAGATGTCTCTACTATAGTGGTCACATCAAAATCCGAAGGCAACTTGGCCCCTTGTTTTGCTAGTTCAAGCATGTACAACGAAGGGTTGAGTCTCATAATGACGTTGATGATTCTATGGTTATCCGGATTTTGGAGCATTTCAGCTATTTCTTCGCGAGACATTCCAAAGGTGAGGTCCTCCCCTTGACTTTCTTCTTGTGGGTTTTGTGATGATGATGGGATCAATGGATTGCTTGATTCTGCAAGATTCATTTCTGCGTTTGTTTGGCTAAGGTCACTTGAAGCGGGATTTTCTTTGTGGGTTTCCATACTCCTCTTGTATTGAGATCTCATTAGAACCATAAAATGGGGATCAATCTTCAAGAATATGGGAGATGAATCTCTTGATTCCTTGGATTAATCTCTATTTTATGTCCCAAAGTGAAAGTTTTTAGGATGCTTGTAGGATCAAATGTGATGATGATAAGATGGTGATGTTCAAAGATGGATGTTATGGATGTTTTTTTCTTTTGATAAAATCTTGAATGAAATGCTAGGACTTTGGATTTTTGATTGGTTTGATTTTTTGGATTTTGAGACTTTGTCCTTGATCTTGATTTGGATTTTGTTTTGGATTTTGAACAAAAGGAACCCTAAGATGTTTGATAATGATCTAAAGGATAGTTGTGTTCAAAGGATGATGATTTGGATATGTGTGAGGAGAAGGATGCATCTACCCACACCTACCCAAACAAGATGGTTGTTTTACTAAGTATATGGAGAAGGATTCATCTACATACACTAAGCTAGACAAGATGATTTGGATGACTTTGACTAAGGATATGCAAAAGGATTCATTTACACATTCATAACCAAAGGTGTTTTGATAAATGTTTTCAAGGAATTGGTCTCAATGATTTTGGTGTTTGCTTGATTTTGTCATAAAGCCTAGCATTTCAAGGATGATTTCAAGGTTTTTCAAAAGATGATTTGTGAGATGGATTTTGATGTTTTGAAAGATGGATGAAAGAGGTTTGATTTGTTTTGATCCTTAGATGAACCTAAAAAGACCACTTTGTTTTCCAAGACCTAGGTATTGAAGAGCATGCATATGCTTCCTAAAGACCATTGTAACCAAGGAATGATTTGAACATTTTGGATTTCCAATCAATGATTTGTGCTTTTGGGATTTTGGAGTCTTCAACACACATGAAAGTTCATTTTGCTTAGTCTTTGCTTAATGGATTTATTTTACCAAAAACACTCTCTTTGATTAAAGTTTCAAACTAAGATGTACCAATGTCTTAATTTCTTTAAACCCCACAAGATATTCTATGTGGAAATTCAATGAACTTAAGGCAAGGGTTTTCCTATTGTTTACTCAAGAGGACAAATTGAGATATAATCTAATGCTTAGGAACCTCTACGAACGTGAATCCGCAGGGAAAGCAGTAACATATGGATTGAGTCAATAATATTTGTCTTCAAGAGGGTTTGAAATTTTGAGAATCATGTTGAATGTTTGTTTGCAAAATGTTTTCGAATACACACTGTGTTTTCAAACGAAGAACAATTACAAGCCCTATGGATGTGTAAGACAATATTTGTTGGATTCCCACTTGGACAAGTCTAGCTACGCTTATCTCTAGTAGATGGTTAGATGCTTGACCCCACTGGCTCCCCTCCACGGCTCATTAACGTCAATCGGGGCAGCCAAGCATCAACACCCATGAAACTCCCATGGCATGCTTTCCATCTCTACTAGAAGACCGTAAGAGTGTGGGGTGGCTTCAGAATGACCGTTCTTGCACCAACAAATAGATTAAGGATTTTGGAAAATTCTAGCACATAGGTTCTAGTAAGGACTTTCCGTTCGTGGAGATTGACCCATACGGCAAGAGTCCCCTTTCGATCCATCTTGTCGGAGCCAACCGCGTGATTATGGCGTTTAACCAAAACCCTCATTTATATCCTAGCTGGAAATACTCTTGGCTTTAGAGTGTTACGGGTTGAGTCATCCCTTGGGTGAGTACTTTTTCCCCAAGGCAGGCCCTCTAAGATAAACAAAAGCGAGCAAAGACACAATCCGTAACTCGATCGATCTTTGATGGCACAAAGAAAGAGAATGTACGCGAAAATGCCCCTACTCACACTCGCACAAGATGTTCAATTTTTTAAGCCCAAATTGAAGTGTTTTAAAGAAATAAAATGTATTTTGAGTGTTTCTCTTACACCCTAGATCGCACGAAGCACAAGGGGAGAGGATACGTACTCAAAAGACAATCACACAATTCAAACACTTGTTCGTTTTATACCCTTCAAAGCAATCGTGAATTCGTTTTAAGTACCAAATGAAATATGAAGATTACTTGTTCAATTTTTTAACCCAAAACGAACTCTAGTAAGTTTGTCCTAAGATTCCTTTTAAGCCCTTTGCAATGAAAATAAAATTGTTCGTTTTAGACCCAAATGAAAATTAGTGTTCTAAAACGAAAAGAAAAACAATTTCTTGAAGTAGTGTTGATCAACACTTAAAGTGTTAAAAAACACATTGTGTTTTCAAAAAAAAAAAAAATCATCCCCCTTTCGTCTTCGTTTGCTAGCCTCCTCCTTGTTGATTTTTCGCTTTCGCTTTTCCTTTTTTTGCCTTCGTTGTTCGCTTGTACCTTTTCGCCTTCGCTTTTCCTTTGTACCTTTTCACCTTCACTTTTCCTTCGTTTGTACCTTTGCTTGTACCTTCGTTTGCTTTTGTACCTATTAGACAAAAGGCAAGCATGTGAGGATTAATAATTCACTTTAATAATAGATTTCACCCAAGAGAACAATCTCAAAAAAGAAATAGAGGGTCAATGATTTTAGAATAACCAACAATGAAGATCAATATATTCCAATATTAGACTTTACCATCAATTTCAAATAATAAAGACTCTATGACAAAAATGTATTTAGCAAGAGTTATTTATGCTTTGAAGAAAATATTAGTCAAAACAAGATTTTACGTGATATTCAATGTTTTTGTAAAAGAAAATCCCTTTGGCATTAATAACATGATTGTAACATCCCCTTCAAAGCAAGCCAAGTAGATTTGTCTTCAACCAAGATTTTATTGTCAAATTTTTAGACTACAAGAAAACTTATATGCATTTATTGGCTGCAATTAATGACAAAGTGGACTGAGCTATCCTAGTAAGCTCCTACGTTTGTTAAGCTGCCACTAGAGATTCTATCACTGCGCCACCACTCTTATTTTGGTCCAATCACAATGAATAGTTTTCTAACCAAAACAAAATTCTCTGTCAAATTGCTGTCAACATTAAAAGAGATTAATAACATATCCTTCCAATATTTATTTCACAGTAAAAGATATCTGTCAGCAAATGTTTTGAAGGCAACCAAATTCCTTTTCTGATGCCAAAGATTGTGAGAGAATTATTGTTTGTTCTAATTAATGATCACAACATATTGGTGTCACCAAAGGACATATCACAGCAGCTAAAAAGATCAGCATTTCATTTGTATAATAGGTAGAGACAAAAGAATGTTCACTGCATTTAAACAAATCAGATTAGATAGCATACAATCTCCAAAATAAAGAAAAAAAACTCAGTGTGAAGAGATCATTAAGAAAATAGTCAACACATCTCAATCATTGATCTGCTGGCTGCCAATAAATCCGTCCTTGTTCTGACAAACTAGAGGATCATAAATGATGCATTTTTAATCATGAGTAAGCAACAACAAATGGCGAATAAGGTTCTCAGCAAACTTTGATAAAGTATTCAGCAAATGTTAATGATTTTTCACAGAATTCTGAGATGATTTGATTAAACCACTCGGACCAATGAGCTGGTAGAAAATACAGATTATCAAAACACCTTTGACTGTTTCCTGCTCTTTTTTGAAGATGAGTCTTTAGATGAAAATGAAATCACCGCTGTCTAAAGGTAAAGCAGCATATAAAGATCTCTAAAAAATAGGAACACGCCTTCCATAAAGCTTAAACAACTTATAAATGCGCAGCAACTTTTGTCTTTAAATGTTAAACAAAGATCAATGAGATTCCTGTGCCATATTTGATCATCCCCCGAGACATTTAAGTCAGTCCTATAGGAGTCCATCATAATAAACTGACATTTCATCATGTATATCTTCATCTGTAAATTGGTCAAGTCGTTAGTCGAACTACGTGGTCTCTGCGTATATAATGTAGGCAAGGCTAATCTATCGATAAGCCCCCGAGGCCCCTAGGATAGGTCTTTAGGTTAGTCTCTCGGTCAAAATCTTAGAAAATCCCAAAAACATTGGAAAACGTAAAATCAAAACATTTGTAAAACCTCAAAAAATTACCAAAAACAGCCTCAAAACATTGCAAAATTCCAAAAACATCCAAATATTTGAAAAATCCATCCGCCTCATCTCACTTGCACCTGCAATAAACACCATTCATAATAAATTGATCATCATCCTCAACCTTTGGTGAAACAGTTAGAAACAAGTCTAGCAGGATAAAAGTAAAACTCAAAAGCATCAAGTCTTAAGTCTAGGACAGTGAGTAAACAAATTGGTCATCTCTTTGTATCGGTAACACCATCATTTGAATTTGTCCCATATCAATCATCCCTCATAAACGAAATGACGTGCCGCCATCCACTAACATGTCCTAGGATGAATCCTTCCTATAATGGGCATTATCTTTTGGCAATAAGTTTCGCTTATCATCCTTAGAAAACACATCCTTTTCCGTTAATGTAGGCATCCTTTTAAAATCTGCAAACTAAACTTCAAACAATGGGTTAATGCCTTGCAAACTCTATCAAAATACCTCTATGAAATCCATTACAAATGCTTTCAAAATGCCACAAATGATGATAAAAAGACTAAAGCATTATGAAAACAAAAGCAAGCTACCTATTCCATAGTTGGATTGGTGTCACATGTGCTAGTGACCCTTTCCCAATCCTTGATCAAAGCTCAAAATGATAAAATGCAAATGGAGATGATGGAGTGATGATGAACAAGATCAAATCTCAAATGAAGAGAGTAACCTTGCATGAAATTGTGAAGGATTTTCTCAAAGATGAAGCACCTATTTAAAGATTTTCAAAATGCCAAGTGTTGAAGAGGGACCAATGTGGGATCAAAAACAAGCCAATGAGTTGAGGACACTTGTCATCATGTGATTAGTTGATGTATGTGCAAGATTTGGGAAGAGTGCCCAAGAGGGGAAATTTTGAATTCAAATTTGCCATAAATTTTGAGAGGGGGACAAGAAAGAAGAGCAATAAATGCCATGTTTGACTTGTCATGTTGAGAGAAAATGAGGTTTTAATAAATCAATAAAATTGATTTATTGTGCAAGTGGCTAGATCTAGATAATGCAAGTGGGATGGGATTAGCATTAGATTAGGATTAGATGATGATTATGCTGATTAATGCTGATTAGGTGAGTTGACATTTTGGACTTTGATAATTGATTTATTTGAATCAGAAAATGATGGAATATGAAAATGAAGTCCTGATTTATTTAATTAAATGGATGATGCAAGATGAAGGTTGACTGATAATGTTTATTTGATAAATGAGATTATTTAATGAATGGATTAAAGTGATGAATGGATCTAACACAACATCTAGTTCAGTTGATGAATGGACTTGATCAAATGCAGAATGTAAATTTTGTATGTCTACATTTTGCCCCTCTTTGAAGCAATGTACTTGTTGCGTTGGTTCAAAGAATAAGCTTGCCACAATCGAAATTAAAAATTTCATGATTTTTCAGATGCCCCAGTGGAAAGAAGTACACTGGTACACTTAGTGTCTTCAACTGCAATAGTGAGGAGATACATGATATTTTAGGCTTGGCTAAGGAAGCTTCTATTAATTAATTCAGAATGTTTAAATGGTTTTTTATGGAGATTAACCAAATCAATGTCAAAGTTCGGTCTCTGCACAATAGGACTAAAAAAGAAGAAGTCCAAAGAGGATTGGTCAAAAAATATTGATGAGCATAATAAAATGCTAGAAATTCTTTAGAAGTAGCCAAGGATGTGGGTTTAATGAAGAATAATTTCAAGTCCCAAATTTTTGTGGTTGAGGAGAAAACACTGAAAGTGTATGAGAACCTAGAGAAAGTGGTTAAGGTTAGTGAAACAACATTCCAAAATAATGTTAAAGGGCTTAGCCTTCTTAATGAGAAGGTGATAAATTAGAAAGGTGAAGAGGTGACTGGGTTGCCAATGGATGCTAATGTTGTGGATATGGGTTTGATTAAAGGTAAATAGGTTCCTTCTACTGGCTTTGGCCTGAGTACTCGTACTCATAGTGATTCAAAGAAACCTACAAATATTTAGAGAAAGAGCTATCTAAAGTAGTTGATCTTCATGAACACATGATTTCATAGGACTTAGAGGCAACTAAAATTCTCAAAGACCTTCAATAGGCTATTGTTGTTTGTTGTTTGGTTTTTTGATGGTTTGTTGTTTGTTGGCTTCTTGTTTTGTTTGGTTCTATCTTTACCATAGTCTTTTTTGTAAAGGGTTTCAGGTCCCTTACTAATTATTTCATAAAACCAAATTTCTATTAATTTTTTAAATATATGTATCTTTTATTTTTTATTATTATTTTAAAATATAATCCAATTTAATATTTAAAAGCCAGTTTTGACTAATAAAAAAGGAAAAATATTTACCACTTTTTAAATATGGATGAGAAAAATTACTATTGAAAATTTGGCAATTAAACTGGATGTTTTAAAAGTAGAATGGATTTTCATGAATATAAAAATATTTCACATATCTAAATCTTGTAATAAATTACATTTTTAATGGTAACTTTCTCCAAGTACTTGGTTTGACGGTGCCACAATGTTGCAACACTAGAAATATAGACCAAAAAAATGTATAAGCTTAAATGCAAAGTAGGAGAGGTTGCATTATTGAAAGCAAAGTCTCACATAAACTCACATAACCTTATTAAAGGCTTAATATTACTTATTATAGGTGGCATTATTTTCTAAAAGTAAGGAGATATGCACACATCTATATACTAGTCTATATAGCCAACAAATGCAGTTAGACACACTCACAAATGAAAACAATTTCTAGATAAGAAATATATCAATAAAGTAAATAAAAGAATATCTTTACACTAACAAAACAACATGAACTGTTGTTTTGTTAGTGTAAAGATATTCTTTTATTTACTTTATTGATATACTCTGAACTAGTCATTATACTAGTCTAAAGATATTCTTTTGTTAGTGTAAGGAAATATGCACACATCTATATACTAGTCTATATAGTCAATAAATGCAGTTAGACACACTAACAGATGGAAACAATTTCTAGATAATAAGTATATCAATAAAGTAAATAAAATAATATCTTTACACTAACCAAACAACATGAACTATTGTTTTGTTAGTGTAAAGATATTCTTTTATTTACTAAGTTATTGATATTCTTTTGTTAGTGTAAAGATATTCTTTACACTAACAAAACAACATGAATTGTTGTAGCCTATCATGGATTCAAAATGACTCAAAGCAAAGGGTATAGAAAGGTCTGGTTGGAGGGCGACTCTCTGAACATTATAAATAATTTGAAGAATGCTTCACCTTCATCTTGGACTATTGAGGCCTTGGTTAGGGATTCCATTGAAATTATCAATTGCTTTGATACTTGTTATATCTCCCACATTTTAAGAGAGGGAAATATGTTAGCTGATTTCTTCGTTAACTTTGGTGTTAGAGAAAGAAAGGAGTGGGATTTAAATGATCCTATTCCTTTTGAGGAAATGACTATTATTCATAATGAATGCTAATCTCAAGTTGTTTTTGATCTTATTTTGTAATGAGTTGTGCATGTCCTTGATCATGTGGCCTAATATTATGAATGAGGATGCTCAAGTTTTAAGTTTGGAGGACGGATTTCACATGGAACAAAGTTCAAGTTCATCATTTCATATCTGTCCTTATGCTTGCTTCACACAAATTCTGGGTGATTTTTGCCTTTGTTTCTAGAGTCCTCTGTTTTATTATTCTGCATTGGGTGGTATCTGTCTTATTCTCCCAAGGTTTCTATGTTGTGTTAGGATTTTGTTTGTTAAATCTTCTACGATGGATGGGGATCGAAACCATGCTAAGCCTAAGTCTGACGTTATTTCTAAGTAGAAGGAGGTGTGGGAAATTTTAGAGAAGGGTGGCTTAACTCCGTATATGGAGAAACTGCATGGTAACAACCCCCATGTTACTAATCTGGTTGCTCAAGGGTGGAATGATAGAACCCTGAATTTGGGTGGAAGGGAAGTCATGGTTGATGAAGAATTCATAGCTCAAATTACTAGCTTGGCCATGTAGGGTATGAAGGTGTTCAAAGACAAAAATGAATCGCAGGCTGTGACGTCTATTTTCTTTAAAGGGAATGAGGCTGTTGATTTGAAGATGGCGAAGAGTGGTGTTTATCAAAGGAGCTCCCTAAAAGCATTGTGGTGTGATGTTGTTGAAGAAATTATGAGGCATGTCACCTTGGAAGGTAGGTATACGATGATTAATACTTACCATTTCCTCATGCTTAACCATTTTAGGCATAAGAAACAAATTTCTTTTCCTTACTACTTGTTGATGTCACTTGAATCGAGGATTAAGGATCATATGAAAAACCCCAAAAACCTTGTCCTACATGTGGGGTTGATTCTCTTGATCTATGAACATGTTAAAGTTCATGAGGTGCAAAAACCTTTGGTGTCACCGAAGGAAGATATTGCTAAACCTCGGGAGGGTTATGAGATGGTGTCGAAAGAGGGAAGGGTTATTAAAAAATCTAAGAAGAGGAGGCTTATTCTAAATAAAGAATCTAAGTCAAATAGGGATGATGATGCTGATTATGTTCTAGATTCGTATGCCTCTTTTGAGGAGGGCCCCAATTCCCTTGTTCTGGGTAACACTGGGAAAAGGAAACTGAATGACAAAGAGGGCTATATGACATGCAGTGATGAGGTGGCCACAAATGTTCTTTCTAAGGGGGTTAAGGAAAAAAATGAACTTTATGGGGAAGCTTCCTCTCCTCCCCCAGTGACTCGTCTACAGAAGACTGAGGATGGGAGCCGAAAGAGAATGGTGTTGAGAACTGCTGGCCAACTCTTGGAGAAGGGTTTCCCTCTTTCCCTGGCTGGAGGTATCTTTGGTGAGGCTTCTTCAAGTGCTGACATTGGAATGCAGAGGCAAGGGAAGGAAATGGATGTAGGTGGAGGACATACTGTGGGAAATAGTAAAGCAGATGTGATAGGTTGAGGAAAAGGAAGGTTGTTGCAAGGGAAATAGCCTGCTCCATTCGAAAGATGAAGACTCCTGTTTCCATTGGCAAAGGTAAGGATATTTCTACTGATAAGGTTCGTGTTAGTACTTCTAATGAGGATGTGGTTGTGGGGAAAGGGATTGAGAACTTTGACAAAGAGGATGTTGATGTGTTGGCATCGACTCATGATAGTGCTAATGTGTTGTTTAAACTTTTTAAGTGGTTCTTCCATGAGAATAACATGACTAATGTAAGAATTAGAGGTATTGCTAGTAAGGTTGAGGATCCTTCTATCCAAATCCAAATTGATGATCTGATGGACTATCTTAATACTGTGGCTAATACTATGGTAGATGAGACTAGATTAATCTAAAACAAAACTTGGAAGGGAGAATCTTATCCCTTGAGGATAAAATTGATAAAATGTGGAATGTTGCAATGAAGAGTGGAGATCCCTAAGGTTTTTGGCTATTTCTGACTCTTCCAAGGTGATCTCCCGTGTGAATACTATAAAAAAGAGAAAGGATAATGTGTCTGTTGATGATACTGCTGCTGCGGGTAAGCTACTAGATGTGGAATGTGCTAGTGAGAAGGGTGGTGTTAAAGGTAGTGTTTTGACTAGTGAGGTAAAAATTGGTAAGCCAGGGGCTAGAACTAGAAACATAATGAAATCTTAGAGTTGGGCTTCTGGTTTAGAGGTGTCTGATACTGTAGATAAAGTGCAGAAGATGGCTGCTAGTGAAATGGAGGCTGTTGAGATTCTAAACAATATGTAGTGGTGTTGGCTGACTGCCTTATTTTTGGATGATTTTTGGCTATTGGTTTGCTGTCATTGGGCTGATTGCTACATAATGTTGTTTTCTACTTTTATCATTTACTTTATTTTGTAAAGGGTTTCGGGTCCCTTCAAAACCCATTTTTTACCTCCAATCAAAACAAAACAACATGAACTTTGAAAGGAAATATTTTTCATTCTATTAATAGAGAATAAATTTTTTTGCATACATTTATCTTAGATTATGGAGTTTTGCAAGGAATTAAATTCCCTCATTCTTCCTAAGCTTGCAAACTTACATAAATGACAAAATTGTCTTTTGCTATCTCACCACATGCCTTTAATATTTTATTTTTTATAGAATATTTTCTTCCATTTTTGTCACACCCTACCTTAGAAACTATTCTTCAAGACTCTGAGTTAACAGCTGGGGTTTTTGTGTTTATTTTGTTGTTCCTTTTGGTTTGACCTTTCTGGTCTGTTTCGTGTGGGTGCTGCTGATCTTTTCTCGGGCAGCTGGTCTTTTTAGATGGACCTTTGTGTCCCTTTTTGTTTAATGTAAACGTTGTGGTTTCGGGTCTCTGTAAAACCTGCTTTACCCTTTTATCAAAAACTTTTCTTCTACCTACAAACACTCCCCTCCTTTGTTCTCTTTTTTTTTTCTTCTCTTTTTATTTTCCCTTTTTCTCTATTTTCTCCATCTTCACAATTTTTCCAAATACAATAAAATATCCCAAAATCCTTTATGTGCCAAAATTAACTATCATAAATCCTAAACCCTCTCTTTCATTTTTGTTCCACCTAAATCTCCCTCTTAAACCCATTTTCTAGCATTGTTTCTTATTAATGTAGTAAAGAGGAGCTAGTTGGTAGAATTTTCCATCCAAATAGGTAGGATATATTTTTTATTTAAAAAATACAACAAATATTTTTGAGAAAAAGGAAAATTTAGTTTTTAATTAAACTATAAGATTGATGCCCCTAGATCAAACCACCCAAATAACAAAATTGTGAGCCCCTAATCACTATAAAAATTGCATGTTGCTACAAGTTAGTAACCTTATGACTACAAGTTCAACCCAATTTATTCAATTTCTAAAGGGATAAACCAAGTAGCATATTCCACTAGTTTGTTTTTACATTTTATTAGATATTTTTTCTATTCTCTTCCTCTAGTATTCCTAATCATTCTAGAATCTAAAAATGTCTCAATCTCCCCACGTTTTTGCTCTAGCAATTATACCATTCATCTTTATGGTGGCATTCTCTCCTCTTTCTATTGTGGTGTCTCTCCTTCATAGTAAGTGTACAAATTATAAACATTGAAAATCAAATAATTACCTAGGACTATAGGTAACTCCAAATCATGAGGACTTGGTGAACACATAAATTCATAGTCTGTAGGGTCCAATCTTCTTCCAATTGAGCTTGTTGTGGATATATTTTAGAAATAATTCCTTTCATAGAAGAGAAAGAACAATATATCCCACTTCAAAATAATTTTTCTCCTCTTCGAATCAATTTTCTCTTTTTACCATTGGTTCCTCCAACTTAGTCCTTCATTTTTTTGTTGATGTAAATCATGCACATGTTTGATAAAATCCTCACAATAATTTTCACATGAACCTTAATATTTGTAGGTTACCTCAATTCTAAAACATTCCTTGGGTTGTATCCATAAATAATTTGGGATGAAGTTTTACTTATAATTTTATTGAAAAATTCATTGTATGAAAGCTTATCTTGTAGTAGCGCCAAATCTCATTATGTGGGCTTGTCACCAAGCAAGCATTTTAGTATATTTCTCAAGATCTAGTTAACAACTTAAGTATGTCCATCAATTTGAGGATGACACGCTAAATTAAAGTTTAAATAAGTATCTAATTTATTTGAAAGTTTCCTCCAATTAAAAAAAACTAGGTCTCAAGAGTTGAAACTATACTTGTTGGTAAACCAAGTAGCCTAACAATATTCATGAAGAATAAATTTGTAACATGTATAGAATTATTGGTCCTTTTGCATGCTATGAAATGATAAATTTTTAATAATTTTTCAAGAACCACAAATATTGAGTCCTTATCTCTTTTTATTCTTAATAGCCCTATTATAAAATATGTGTTTATGTCATCCCATGGTCTCTCTAGTTTGGGTAATGGATAATATAATCCTATGTTTTGAATCCCTCCTTTGAATATTGACAAAATTGACATGCAATTTTTTTTCAAAATTCACTCATCATATTTATCCAATAATACCTCTCATTAAGTTATTACAAAATATTATCATCTTTGAAATAACTAGTCAATCTAGGTCATGTAATGCTTTTCCCTTATTAGGTTCTCCCTCATCAACCATTAAGGTATGCTTAGTTGTTTTCCTTTGAATAGAAATTGATCAAGGAAAAAAGTAGTTCATCATATCCATGCTAGTTGGATTGGTACACATTTCCATGCATCCTTAAAATCTAAATCATTCTTATACAATTCCTTCATGACATGAAAACAATGTGCTTGAACCCACCCTCATTTTAGTCAATAATTTTCCTCTCTTGCTCAAACTTCCACTACTTTTTTTGACTCCCACTTCAATACTTGAGAAAAAAAACTATATCCTTTTAGCAACTTTACCCAATTAATATGATGTTGGTAAAGTTTATTTTGGATTTTAACACATTGCAAAGCATGGTGGTCCATGAGGATAAAAATACTTAGGATTTAGATGTAGTAATGAAAAAAGTATCCCTTTTTCCTTACTTGATTTGGGAATAATTATCATTGAAATAACCTAATGTTGCTTAGGTTTAATGTTGTAATGTGTTGTACACATTCACATTGATCTTGGGCCCCCTTTTCAATAAAATATACTTAATTTGTACCCTATTTATGGTGTTGTAAAGTGTTGCAACACACTTTCACACTTATGTAGGGTCCTCTTAATTAATTGTAGTTAATTAAAGTTAATTAGCCCCTTTAATTCAAATTTAAGCCTTATTTGTGACACCTTCCGAGGATCCATCCTGACACCAATAATTCAAATTGTAAAACATTTAATTGGGAAAATTTGAGGTCCTAGAAATTGGTTCTAGGACCCATTCACCCTAGGTGGCGAATGGGTCCTCCCTCTATAGGACCTCCCTTTCTTTGCATATTTCACATGGGTTTTTGATGTTATTTCACCCCCGAAGGCATGGTCCAGGAAAGTTGTGCCAGGACCCATTCGGCCTAGGTGGTGAATGGGTCCTCCCTTAATAAGGACCCCCTTTTTGAATTTTATTGTAGTGGGATTTTAATAATGTTTATTTCCAGATTTGGTGTTGGCTTTAATTATTTGAATTTTAGGGTTAATCTCTAGATTTATTATTTAAATATGGGGCTAATTCACATTGTTTCTACTAGAAATTTTACAAGAGGCCTAAGAATTCAAGTTTTAAAGCATTAGAGAACTTCAAGAGTAGCAGATTATTGAAGATTTCTTATAGCAATTCAAGATCATTTCATCATGTCTAAGGAATAGTGCATGCATACATGTTGTTGAGATAAGATAGTTGATGTAGCATTGAAGATCTACTTACAAGCATTGTTATACATCCTATTCAAGATCAAGATCTACATTATTCATGGCCACTACATGTTAGTTTGCAAATTTACATTCCAAGACAACATCCAAGGTATCAACATTACATGTTTCAAGTTTCATGCTTCAATTTCATTATTTCATCGTTTGGTTTAATTATCCAAAAGGGGTTTGACCAAGGAAAACCCCTATTCACTAAAAATCAACAAGTTTTTCTTCTCTTGAATACATGTATTTGTAGATTTACAGGTTGAAGATCAAGTGGAGAAGAAGTTTGAAGCAAAATTGTCAAAGTTGAAGAGTTGTAAAGTTGTCATCCATAGTGCAAGAACACAAAAACAAGGCTACAAAATTTATTCCATACTTTTAGGAGCTGACAACTAAGGATTTGAGAGTGCAGAAATCAAGGAAAATAACCTAGATCTCAATTTCAAAAACCCTAACAGGGACCCATTTGCCACTAAAGGCGAATGAGTCCTTTGTACCCTAAAAACAACCTTCTTGCAACAAGCTACACATTGTTTTAGGCTCTCAAAACTCCCCTCATAGTTGCTATAACAGTTAGGATTCATTTTTGGTTTTTATTTGCATGTTTTTTCCCTCATAATTGCATGTTTCATACCCTACAAAAATTAGTGGTTCATCATCTTGATCAATTCATTTTGTTGAATCCTATTTTTCTATGAAATAGTAGATAATATAATAATTTTCTCAATTCTTGTACTAGAGCATAGAATTATTGTTATAGAAAAAATATTTTCTCTTGGAATCATTAATATTTTCACTAAAATAAGCTATGGGTATACCCTCTTGGTTGAAAAATGCTCCTATGTTTGTCCCACATGCATCACAATCCACTTTAAATACTTTTATAAAATCATCTAAGGATAAGACTAGTTCTTTAGTGCCCTTTATGAGCTCAAAGCTCTAATACATTGGTGCTATCCATTTAAAATATTTTCTATCTCCTCTTATAGTTCTAGTAATGGATGCACATATCCTATATAAATTTCAAATAAATATACTCTAGAAATTAGTTAGACTATGTAAATTTAAAATCTCATCTACACTTTTATGTGTAGACCATTCTACTATTTCCTCTATCATTTCTAGATCCATTTATAGCCCCTTTGGAGGGGTAAAAACCCTTAAACAACAACTTTATTCTTCATAAAACTACACTTTTGTAAGTTAATTAGAAAATTTATCTCCTTGAGTTTATGTAAAACTTGTCTAGTGTATATAAAATTTTCTTCCCTTCTATTGATAAAATATAGAATGTCATCAAGATAAACTCTTCATTCATCAACCACATAAATGTGGTAGGTGCATTTGTTAATTTGTAGAGAAATAATAACCATTTATACACCCCCTCCTTGGTCTTAAAATTAGTTTTCCACTCATTTCCATGTCTTATCCTAATTTGGTTATATCCACTTTTCAAATTAATTTTACTAAAGTATTTATCCTTCCCCTAATAGTCCATGAGATCACCCACTCTATGAAAAGGAACTCAATACTTTATAATTATTTTTTAATGGTCTATGATTCTGTGCACATTCTCCATTCACTATCATTCTTGGTGTTAATATAGTGGGTACTACACATGGACTAAAGTTTTATTTGATTAATCATATTTATAATATCTCCTCTACTTTTTTTCCCACATCTTCATTTTTTGTAGCAGCCAATCTCTAAGTAGATTTCTTGATTATACTTGATTCTAGAATTAAATCAATGTGATGGATGATGCTCCTCACAAATGGAAATCCTTCTAGTATCTCCTTGGGCACAATCTCATCAAATCATCCTAGTAGCTATTTTACTTTCAAAGGTGTATTACTACTATTAGAAATTGTCCCTACTTGCAACACCTTTTAAGAACTACCATAAAACATGGTTTTCATGCTTAAACTCCATAAAAAAAACTATTTTCTATTCATTAGTAGTGTCCTTGGATTACTTGAAAACTATTCTTCCTTGTTTTTCAATAATGTAACAATATTATTTTGGCCATTCTTCTCCAAAATGTATGTGTTTTCTCTTTCATCGTAGATTGCCTTCCTATTGAATTTCCTTCATCTCCCTAAGAGTAGATGACATACATATGTAGGCATTAAGTCACACCACACCTCATCCTCATAAGTGCCCATTAAAATCTTATTAGGAATTTCTATTCAACCAAGATTTTGTACCCTTTTTACATTGATGACATCTTATAAGAAGGAAAATGTGCTATCCTTTTTAAGCCCAAATTATTCACCATTTTAACTAAGACTAAATTATCAATACTTGCATTTTCCATTATAAGTTTTCAAAATTTTCCACCTACCTTAGGGACACCATTATAAACAAATTTATCCTTTAGCTAGGTTCATTTTCCTTTTTATGGGCTTCAAAATAATCCTCTTCATTATAAGTGCTTCTCACTTCCTAGGTTCATCTATTTGACTAATAAAACCCAATTATTTTGTATATCTTTTAGATATGTGTGCACATGTATCATTTATTCTTCTTGATCCTTTGGCCTAAATTATATGCATTCATAAATTTTTTGGCCTAACTATCCACATTTAAAAGAAGTTCCTTGAAAAAATATTCATCAACCTCTTCCAAGTTTTCCTCTACCTTGCATAAGGTAAGGTCTTCCACTAGTTTCATTATTATCCTTATGGTAGTTTGAGGGGTTAGCATATTTTTCACGGTTGTATTTTCTTTACTGTTACCGCCTACCTCTACTAAATCTACCTCTAACTTTGGTTGTTCCTTGATGCCTTCTTACTAATTTTTCTTCAACCTTTAGAGCATAGTAATATGGATTCTCAATAAATTGTAGCCTCATCAAACTTAACTCATATTCAATATTTATTCTCAAACCATTAACATATTGAGCTATATTTTCAAGCTCTAACACATTATGCCCTAATTTGAATGAAATTTTGTAAAAAAAACCTTATATAGGCCTTCACACTAAGTTGTCTTTGCCACAAGTTCTACAATTTCTTTAGTAGCTTGAGCTAATAGTAGTAGGTAGAAACTTGGACTTCATATTTCTCACCATTTTATTCCATTGAGTGATTTTATCTTCACCATTTATCATTCTTTCTATATGCACCACCTTCAACCAAAGTGTTGCATGTCCTTTCAATTTTATTTGGGAAACCTTCAGTCTTTTGAGTCTTCTACCTCATAATACTCAATGTTAGCTAATATATTAATTCATCAGATGCCAAAATTCCCAAGAAGCTTGGTAGCTCCATCTTCATTTCTTTCTTGATGTTTGATATAACCCTTATTATCCTTCTTTCTCTTGCATTTATATTTGTAATTGCATTTTCAAATTCTTGTCCTACTATCTCTACTCCTTCACTCTCATTGTCAATATTTTCATGAGCACTACCTCTTCTCTTATCACCTTCTAGGGAATATATCCTTTCTTGCATTGTTCTTATGCCCTCCACTACCTCATCTATCCTACCTAAAACTTCTAATAGTACAATAAAAATTTCCACTCTCCCCCTTGATAGCATCCTACTATCCTAGATTTCTCTCTCCCTTTCTTCTTGCTATAAATATTCTATCTATAATATTCCTTGTTATAGGGACATGCATCCACAATCACTTCTTGTAGGGTTTCCTATAGTAGTAATCCAAGGGCAATATTTTCCTTCCTAAAGTTGTAAATTTTCTCTAGTACCATATTGATGGTGCCACAATACTATAGTATGAAAAATCCAAACAAATAACCCATGAGCTTGCAGGAAAAGGAGGAGAGGTTACATTGTTGAAAGCAACTCACAAGGCCTTAACAAAGGTTTAATATTGCTTATTTAATGTGACATCCTTTACCTCAAGTAAGGAAAAAAAAACATGTATATACTAGCATTTAAAATCAACACATTCAATGACATACACTCACACAAGGAAATGAATTTGTAAATAAAAAATACATCAAGAAAGTAAATCCCAAATTTTTATTACACTAACACAACAACAATAACAACTTTAGAAGGAAGTCCTCTCCATTCTATTAATAGAGAATAACCATTTTTTGGCATCCATTAATAATAGATTATAGATATGGGCAAGGGATTAATTCCTTTATTCTTCTTGATCCTATAGACTTGCATAAACCACAAAATACTCTTTGTGGTAGCTCATTACATACATAATATTTTTCCCTTTCTATAATGCTTGCTTTCACTTTTGTCACACACTACCATAACCACTTTTCTTCTACCTAAAACTTTCATCCCCCTCCTTTGTTCTCTTTTTCGGTAGCTTCTTTTCTTTTCTTGGATTGAAAAACTTAATTATTTGGTCTTTATAGTATTTCTATTATAACAAGAATTTTAAATTTTGAGTAGTGGTTTTATTTCAAAATAGTTCAATCTACTCTTAAAAATGGATCTTAAAATTTCTTATTTAATTAAATTTTATTAAAAAACAATTATGATCATTGTTAAAAACAATAAAGACACAAGATAATAACAAAAACTCACAATATTTTTTTCTAAATATTTTTTCTATTTCTCTATCTATATAATCAATCAATAAACATATCTATTTTATAACTAGCTAAAAGTTATGTTCCACCTTCAAATGTCCCTAATTTGTCTCAACATTACACATTTTATGCTTATATAATTGACAATAAACTAAACCCATATGCCAAATTAAAGCAATAAAAGAAATTCTTTGAAATAATATATAAAAAACAAGGTAACAATATTTTTTATATTAGATTAAGCCTTAAATATTATAGATTGGTAAGCACCATTGTTCATGAAAACATGCTTATAATAGTCCAAGGATACAAGTTTAAAAATTCTAGAAGAGGACAATAATACAAAGATATATAATAGAATATAAGAACCATAATTTTATACAAAATGCTAAAATATAGAACTATAGTGTTGAACCAAAGGCTACAACACAACCAAAAGTTGCAAAGCTAAAGATGGGAGACATGATGAATCCAAAGATGCCTAAAACTAGAATACATAATTTGTACTCCTATTAGAAAAAGCTTGAACATTCTCCCTCTAATGGAAGGAGACAATAATTAACAATTATTATTAAGTTGAGTGAAGCACTAAGATGTAGATGTAGACCAATTTTCAAGGTTCCCTGAAGTAGTATTTCTTGGACCACTTGTACTCTCAAGAAAAGGTGATATATCTATGGGAAAATGAAAATCTCTAGGAGTACCAAGAAATACACTTGTTATTTTTTCTAATCTCTCAACTATCTCCATCATATTTGGGGGTTGTTGTGGTGATTCCCTTGTGCAAATCAATGCTACTTGTATAGATTGAGTGAGACATGCCATTGCCATTGATATATTTAGTTCATTAACATCTCTCAGTAGGTTGTTGTCCACCACTTCTGTTATTCTATTTGGAAAATTCATACTTGCCCATTTTGGTAGATTGATACCTTCTACAAACATGTCATCTGTAGGTCTCCTCCTTGTCAACAATTCTAGAAGTAGAATTCCATAGCTATATACATCTCCTTTTGTTGAAATATTTCCACCCATTCCATACTCTGTAATATAATACAATAAATAATAACTCTCAAGACATTTGAATCATTGATACAAAATAGAAAAATGATTTAATGACAATGCATATTGTAATAACCAAAATATATACCTGGTGCAATGTAGCTAGTAGATCCCTTGAGGGAATTTGTAGAAGTCAATGAATCCATTGAATTCCAAAATAGGAGTTTGGTAATGCCAAAGTCTACTATATATGGAGTAATATCATCCCCTAATAGCACATTGTTGGGTTTTAGGTCACAGTGAATGACTTGCACAAAACAATGATGATGAAGATATACCATTCCTTGTGCTATCTCCTTTGCTATTCTTAATCGGTCATGCAAATTCAATTTGCATTCATCTCCTCCCTCAGGATACAACCATCTCTCTAAACTTCCATTTGACATGAATGGAAGAACTAGTGCTTTAAAATCAAGATTGGAACAAGTTGAAATGATTTTGATTACATTTCGGTGCCTAACTCTTTTTAACACATTGCACTCTTTGTCAAAACTTTGAAGAGAATTTTCATCTTGCAAATTGAAAACTTTAACAACAATATTTGTACCATTACTGAGAATCCCTCTATAAACAGATCCAAAACTCCCAACCCCTAGCTTATTGGTGTCACTAAACCCTCCAGTTGCATCTACAAGTTCTTCATATGAAATTCTTTTAAACCCAAAGTTGAATTCAAGGGTATTTTGATTAGTATGCCTCCTTTTGTAAAAATATAGAAACAATACAGAAGACATAATGAAGATTGAAATTCCAATCGCAGTTGGTACTATTACCTTTCTAGAGACTAGGAAATGTTTGTGCTTGGAATCAAAACATGACTTCAAATTAATCCACTTGCTGCAAAGGCCAACATTTCCTGAAATTGCTGACTCATTGATTGATGCAAAAACTCCCCCTTTTGGAACCTCTCCTGTTAAATTGTTTGAAGAGAGATTGATATGCTGAAGCATTTTCATTTCTTGGAAGGCCATTGGGATTGTACCTGACAAATTATTTCTTGAGAGATCAATGTCTTGAAGATTTTTTAGATTTGTGAGTGATACTGGTATTGAGCCATTAAATGAATTCCATGAAAGATTCAAATATTGCAAGTTTGTGCAACTTGATAGTGCTGCTGGAATTTCACCCGAGAAGTTGTTGAGAGACATATCTATAGCTTGGACCATTGTCATTTTACTCAATACTAAAATAAAACCTTGTAGGAAATTGCTAGAAACATTGAAATAAAATTGGAGATTATTCAAATTTTGCCATTCAAGAGGTAAGCTTCCTTCTAGTTTGTTGTGAGACAAGTCCACTAGCTCCAAAGTGATGCATCTCCCTAAACTAGCAGGCACTTTCCCTGAAAGCTGATTGTAATCAAGACTAAGATATCTTAGTTGTGGAAGATCGCCAAGAGTATCTGGAATTTGACCTGAAATCATGTTTTTCCTCAATATTAAGAATCCAAGCCTTTTTGCATAACCCAAACTTTCTGGAATTGCTCCATATAAATAATTATCATGAAGATACAATGATTCTAGATTTGGAAGTTGACCAATTGTGGATGGAATGGTCCCATTCAAATTATTGTGAAATAAGTCTATGAATGTCAACTTTGTGAGGTTGCCAATGCCACTTGGTATATTTCCCTCAATTTGATTGAAGTCCACTGACAAAATGGAGAGTTGGCTTGATAGTTGGCTAATTGAAGAGGGAAAAATGCCAGTGAAATGGTTAGCAGACAAGACTAGAGCTTGTAAGGAGGAGCAATTAGTTAAGGCTATTAGAAATGACATTTTGTTGCTTCTACTCACAAGCTGATTTGCCTCTAGATTAAGCCATTGGAGTTGGATCAATTTTCCAAAATCTAAGGGCACCGTACCACTCAACTGGTTAAGCTCTAAACTAAGTAGTTGAAGTTGAGTGCAATTAGAGAGGGAGGGTGGGATTTCTCCAATGAGTTGGTTTCCCCACAGATACAAATTTTGCAACTTAGACAATTTGCCAAATTGCCATGGAATGCGGCCACTTAACTGATTATTAAATAATGACAAATTTTGCAGAAGAGAGCAATTAGAAAGGGCAATGGGGATCTCTCTTGTCAAGTTGTTTG
The DNA here is from genome assembly GCA_007258455.2 of Sequoia sempervirens. Lineage (NCBI taxonomy): Eukaryota > Viridiplantae > Streptophyta > Pinopsida > Cupressales > Cupressaceae > Sequoia > Sequoia sempervirens. The sequence goes on along the minus strand of VDFB02358134.1, from coordinate 25,896,097 downwards.
TGTGAAGATAAAGAACTATGAGTTGAGTAAGCATACCCAATTCAACAGGGATACCACCATGGAGTCTATTTTCTGCCAACTCTAAGTCAATTAATGAAGACAAGTTTCCTAAGGAAGGTGGGATTGTGCCTATCAATTGGTTGGCTCCTAAGGTAAGGGTTTCTAAATATGAAAGAAGGCCAAGCTCAGAAGGAATATTTCCGCTCAAATGATTATAAGACAATCCAAGCATTCGCAAGCAAAAAAGCCTTCCCAATTGAACTGGAATTTGACCTTGAAAGCTATTATTCCTAAAAGCAATTACTCTAAGAAAAGAGAGATTGCCAAGGAAAGGAGAGATGGGGCCCACTAAAGACATACCTGTGAGGTTCAAAGAAACCACACGTTGATGACGAAAAGAGCAATCAACACCAGTCCAATTGCAGAAGGAGTGATGAGGAGACCAATCTAACAAGGAACTGTTAGGACCTCCAAAGAGAGAATGCTTGAAAGCCAAGAGAGCTTCTTCATCAGAATGATAAGAGGGAGAAGAAGAATGGGAAATATAACCAAGAATTGGCAGTGGAAAGAGAAATAATAAAAATAGGACGAAACGATAGCTATTTGACATCTTGGAGTGCAGGTACACTCTGTCATATAAAACTTGTTTGAGGATGTTTGTTTGGGTAAGTCTGTTGATTATTTATAGGGAGCATCTAAGCCGGAGTCTGCTCTTTTACCTTTGGTTAATTTCATTCGATAAAATCGAACGATAAAGATTAAAATATTTAGTGCCGTGTAGTGGGAACGAATTTCTTTTGTATTCATTTCAATTACATTATTCTCTTTTTTCCTTGTCCGCCACTGGAATAACAAAGTCTATGCTCGTCAATCGTCGTTCCGCACAAGCGAAAGAAATGTGTTTTCACACGGCAAAAGAAAACAGTGAGGAAAGTGGAAATGGTGAAAAGTCTTTTGTTTTTGCCGGCCATTGCCCCAACAAAGTGTAGGCTGGTCAATCTTGTTCTGGCACGCAAAAGAAAGAAAATGGTGAAGGTAATGATCGTTTTCACATAGACCAAGAAAATGTTGGGGTAGATTTTTTAAGTGTTTCATTTCACTTCATTCACACATTCATTTCTATCACTCATTTTTCTATAAAATTTATTTGTATAAAGGATTTTAAGTATATATATATATGAGTATAAATTTGTATATTAAATTAACTAGTTGATAGGTTATATATAGTGTGAGATTTGAGTCTGAAACAAGTCTCATGTCTGCAAACTATTGTTGAGTCATCGGAAAACAAGTTTTAGCTGCCGTTAAATGGTAAACCAGTCATTTAATGGTAAAAGCCTTCAAAATATCAGGTGAAAGTTGACCTCAACCTTGAGCCTATCGCCCATATCAAATATCCTTCACCTAAAAATTAAGATAGGTCTTTCATCTTTAGGACTTCCCATTCCTAGACTAGATTGCATGTATAGATCTATCTTGCAATCATGATCACCCCTATAAACTTCTCCCATAATTTAAACCTCTTTTTTCAGTTTTTTTTAGATAAATATTTTAATAATTCGACTCTATTTGTCAACTTATTCATAAAATATTGAAGTTAAATTTTTAGAATCTTGTATTTAAGACTAATCCCTAGATTAATAGTAAGGAAAAATTTAGATAATCAATTAGACAAAAAATAAGAATTAAAATAAATAACTAACCTTTGGAATAGCATCATTCCTATGCATCAAATACTACACCCTCGTCTAGGTAATTTGCATTAGTATGTGGTGTTTCTTTGAATTTTGTACACCAAAACATGAGTTATATTTTTATCGAGGAAGCTTCGATGTCTCTACACACAATAAATCCCCAAGGTTATCTTCAAAATTTCTTTGAATCAAACACAAGTATAGTTGAAGGAAAATAAGACTGAAGAAAATTTCAACAAAGGATGAAACAACTTAAGAAATAAGTTTCAAAATTATAAATTTTGAACATTCTTAGCCTCAAGCAAGGATAAATTCATCATAGTCTAATATATGCTAATTAAATTTCAAAATATTAATTATAATTGTTGAGTGCAACATACAACATAATATTCTATATATAAAAACATGGTCACAAAGAAACATTGAGCTAAGCACAATAAAACTTTTCTTTATTAATTAGATTTATTGTCTCATAATTTGTGTAATCTATATCTAATAATTGCTTATTAATTATTATATCATTAATTATGTTTTTCTCCCAAAACTACAATAGAGTGTTTTTAATTTACATACAATAATGTACTACTTATAAATATGAGTTGTCAACTATATAAATATTCTAGACCCAATAATCCATTCCTATGTAGAATCTATACAAATTATCATTTCTATATAAGAATTATACTTTGGAGGCCACATCTTTTTCTTGGTCATGCATTCTTTCAATTAGTTTGATTACTCTTTCTTGAATATAAAAATTATGCACAATGAACTACTTATATTCAATGGGCTTGAGTTGTCAACTATATAGATGTTTGACATTCACCATTCCATTTATTTATATAATTTAGGTAAAACCACTCACATTTATATAAATTCTAGTTTATTTGCAAGACTTTCTTGTTTACAATGCACATTTTCAACTAGTTTGATTATTCTTTTTTAATATGAACATTTTATACACTGCACTATTTATATTTGATAGATTTGAGTTGTCAACTATATAGATGTTGCACATCCACCACTCCATTTCTATCTATAATTTATCATATCACTCATTTCTATAAAAAATATATTCTATTGGACACATTTTCTTCTTTGCAATGCACTTTTTTTAGTTTGATTTTTTTTAATATAAAAATTCTATACAATGTATTACTTTTATTTGATGGATTTGAATTGTCAACTATATAGATATTTGAAACCCATCACTCCATTTCTATATGGAATTTAGATAACACCATGCTCATTTCTATATAAAAAACTACTTTAGTGGACACACTTTCTTCTTGGCAATGCATTTTTTCAATTAGTTTCATTATTATTATTTTAATATAAAAATTCTAAACAATTAATACTTATATTTGAGGAATTTGAGTTGTCACTAGATATTTGACATCCACCACTCCATTTCTATCTATAATTCAGATAATATCACTCATTTCTAAATAAAAATCTTTGTTGGACACACATTCTTCTTGGACATGCATTTTTCAAGTAGTTTGAATATTGTTTTTAATATAAAAATCATATACAATACACTACTTAGACTTGAATTGTCAACTATAAAAATATTCAAATGTATCCACCACTCCATTTATATCTAGAATGTAAACAACACCAATCATTTCTATAGATATAAAAATTCAACTCTATAAGCTATCACTTTTGTCTTACCTATAAGCTTTTCTAAATAATTTGATTACTCTTTTTAAATATAAAATTTTCATACTATATACTATATTATTTTATAGATATGAATTACCAACTATTTTTTAATATAATTTTTGTTTTATTTCACATTAAATCTATAATTTCTTGCTAATAAATTATTATAAAAATACTTTAAAATATATTACTTATTTTTTATGACCTTGATTTGTCAACTATACAAAAACTTCACTTGAACCTCACTTTCCAATATTATTTCTTTTTAATTTAATAATTTATACAAAAAAAATCTTTTACTCATATTTTTAATTATTTTTACCATTTTCCTTCATCTTCTAGTGATCGTAGATAAGGTTTTAAAAAAAAAAAATCCATTATTATAATCATATTTAATTTTTTGCCTAGTATTCTAGTCCAAAAAGATATTGTGATTAATAATTATTTAGAGCATTAAAATGAATCTAATGTGTTCAAGTTTTCCTTGTGCAAGCACACTCATTAATTACAATAAGAAAAGACTTTGAATAGAGAACAAATTGATTTTTACACATGATTGGGAAGCCTTATATTAAGGAATTTTGATAGGTTTGTGCCAAGGAATTGAAACTTTGAAAAATACTTGAAATTGATTTAAAAGCCTTTTATTTTGAATCAATGATAAAGGATAAAGAAAGAGAATGTAAATCTCTCTATAAGATCAACTCCAATAAAATTCTAGTTGGGATTAGAAAAATGTTGGTGATAGCTTGGGAATTTGTCAACATTGGTCAAGACTCTATTTTATCCTTTTCTCTTGTATAAACAATCAAGACAAAAAGTACAAATTGACAAGTGTGTGCTTAGCCTATGTGCATCTAATACTAATAAAAAAAAGTTAAAATATAATCTATATGTTCTAGATCCCTAGTCTATGGGGAGTAATACCCTAGATTGCATATCTAGTTAATGGAGAGGTGATAATAGCTAAGGTATTTACAAAAAAAATAGAAATAGAAATGATAAATAAATAGATGCAACACTATTAAATAAGAAGAATTTTCTTAATATAATTACTATCCAAATGATAAAGCAATAAATGATCACATGAAGGTATTAAAATATTACATCTTCAATTGAGCAAGCTACAATACCAAAGGACTAGTTATCCAAGAGAGAAGGGAATAAAGAGAGAGATCCTTTCAATTGTTGGATTAAAAGTTATTCAAAATATTGAATTTCCAAAAGGTTCCTTGAGAAGTTGAGAAAAAATATCTAGGATAGAAAATAACATGTGACAATAAGTAGCTAGTCAAGAAAGACCAACTTTAAAATTTTGAAAATTCATAGGACGTCAATGTGTCATGCAAATATTGGCACATTATACCAATGTCTAGAGGTTCACTCAAGTTTCAATGACATATGGTTCTATGGTAATGAGAAGAGTCAAAATGTGATAATAAAAAGATTGGTAGTTTGGTGATGAAAAGTATCAAGGTTGAGAGTTCAATATAACCAAAAACATATTAGGGGAGAAGACAACAAAGTGAGTGCATAAATAAGTATGTAATTTTCATGCTTACTAAATTGAGGGAAAGTGTAGAAGTTAAGAGTTTATACAGTATTATGAATAAAATGACTTCACACATGCTCTTTACAACAACCTTTCATGGCTATGACATACACTAACATTATCCATACAATACATAGCCATTTCAATAACTTTTTATGCTCCTTCCAATTTGCAAAATACACACAAACTTTTCTCTAGAGCCCAATGGGGAGCTCAACTCCCAACCTTTGGTTGGAAAACCAACCACCTTCGAGCTAGGAGGCACCTTGGGAACCAGGTACATTCATGCAAGCCAAATACATTTAACACTGAAATACACATAGAAAATATACACACCCACCCAAGGGGAATTTTCACATAACAAAGAGTTCATTATGAACCCAATACAGGGAATGGAGGGTGGACTACACACTCCATTTTGAGGACCCAAAAGTAATATCATGAATAAAAATCACCAAGTTTTCAACCCTTCATTACAAAACCTTCCTCCACATCTCCTTATCCACCCAACCATTCTTCACATTACACAACACATAGGGGTACTCATACCATCTTTTAAACCTCTCCTTTTAAGAAGGAATAACATGTCCCCATGGAGGTTCCTACTCCAACCATCCCCAAACTTGGGATGCTCTTCCAAAATTTGGGTGCGCTTGTCCCATTACAACCATTTTTCCCAACAATATACACAAAAACAAAGAAAATTTAAAAGCAGCATTTCAAAACACACAAATAGATGTACATAGCTTACAAATTTAAAATAAAAGAAGCAAATCTGTGTGTTGAGCCTACCTTAATCCAAGATGAGGAAGGATGTGAAGAGAATGAGCCCAACTCCTCTCACTACAAGATTGCTTTCCAATATATCAAACTAAATCCGAAAGCTCCCAAGAAAAATCACAACTCCAAAGAAAACAAAGAATGCAAAAGAGAAAACCCCCAAAGCCCCTGTTCTTAGTTTTTCTTATAGAATTCAAGTTTGAATTTATTTTGAATGGAGAAGTGACACTTGTCACTCACCCATTCACCCTCCCAAGCACATTCACCCATGTGTACTCTCACATGTGTGAGAACTTGGGGGAATTCCACGACAACATAGAGAAGTGGGAGTGGAAAGAGACTAGTCCTCATCCCACTTCTCAAAACCTTATTTTCGTCAAACCTCTTTAAGGCCTTAAAAAGGGCGCCCAATCATGAAACTGACTCAAAATTTTAAGCTGAAAAGGTACCTAACCCATAGGTACTTGACCTAGGGACCTCAAATCAATAAAAACACTTAAAAAACTCAACTTTTCAACCCCCAAAAAGTGCCCTAAAGATTAAATCCGAGTTTGTCCAGTTGGGTGGACAACTCGCCACTTAAATGGATTGACATGGAAATTAAAACCAATTTACAAACATTCAAAAATAACATCACAAAAAAAATACATTACATAATGGAACTATAGTCCCTCCATATGAATTATAACTCAGCTTCACTAGTAAATTCACTCAAGGTTCCCAAAGGTTACCTCCAATTTCCATTGGCCATGGAAAGTGTACCTGCACACTCGATGCACACATTAATCCATCCAATAATCATGTGTCAAAACAATCAAATCACCACTTCATATACACAAGTTTCCATCCAAATAAATCATAAAATTGAATCACTATTTCATATACACAAGTTTCCACTCAAATAAATCATATATCAAAACAATTGAAGCACCATTTCATATACACAAGTTTCAAAATTTCACATAGCATATATATCTCATATCATAACTGGAAAAATCACTAATCACCTATCATATCTAGTTCTTTTTACCTTAATTTTCAATTTCATCAAATTATAACATGGTTTATTCATATCACATATTTCATTTGCTCATCATTTCAAAATTCAAATTGAACAACCATAGTAACTAGCATAAATTTAGGTCAACCATCATGGTCATCTAACTAAGCATGTAGCATAATAATCAAATCATCATAAGAAATCAAATGTCTAAATACCATAGTCAAATCATCATAAGAACTCAAATGTATAAGTATCATGTCATCAAGAGTATCTCTAAGCATAATGAATAACCACAACTCAAAATAGTCTAAATACTAGGTGTATCATAGGGGTAGGCCTCACATCCTCCCCCTCTAGGAATGAAATTCTCATGGAAGTTCTCAAAGAGTTGGGGATATAAATCCCTCAATCGTGAGGCATCCTCCCAAGTGGCTGCAACCTCATCATATCAATCCCATTGGACCCTAACTTAGTCTAGCTCTCGACCTCGAAGGGCCAACGTCTATCAAGCCAAAATGTGTATGGGCTCCAAGGTTAGCTGTCCATACGACTCCACCTTCAAGGCATCCCAATTCAAAACATGAGATTCGTCATGCACATAACATCGTAATACAGATACATGAAATACATCGTGAATGCACAATAGGCTAAGGGGAAAGGCTAGACGATAAGCTACAAGACCTATCCACTCCAATATCTCAAATGGACCAACAAATCGAGGTGCAAGCTTAGAGCCCTTTCCATAATGGATTAGACTCTTGTGCAAGTGCACTCTCAAGAATACATGATCTCCTACTGAGAAACTTCGATCAACCCTCTTAGCATCAGAATACTTTTTCTATCGATCTTGTGCCTCCTGAAGGTGCTGCCTGATCAAATCCACCTACTGCTCCATATCTTGTATCATCTCTAGACCAATTGCCACTCTATCCTCTATACGATCCCAACTTAAAGGAGTCCTGCACGGTCTACCATACAAGGCCCGATAAGGTGG
>VDFB02358134.1:25844522-25888306 GCA_007258455.2 Sequoia sempervirens | reverse complement strand
AAGACCTAACCATGACCCATTCACCATTACTGGAAAATGAGTCCCTATTAGCTATAGATCTGCATTTTCAAGACATTAAAATCTTAGTTTCTAGCTTCTATTTGATGCATTCATCTTGTTGTTTTAGTTTCCTAATCTGTTGTTTCATCAATTTCATTACACTTAGCTTAAATTTCTCCATTTTAGTGCATTGTTAAAAATTCAAAATTACATCAAAATATTTTATTTTTAGCTTATTGCATTGTTTAATTAGCAATTTGAATTTCTTAGAATCTAAAAATTGCATTTCATTGTAGGATGTTGCATTGTCATTCTATGGTTTGCACACTAGGTTTGTAAAACTTTCATGAGCTTTACAACTTGGTGTCCTATTCACAATATTATTATAAGATGTAGTTCAAGGCTCATTTCATCTGGTAATCTCTCACTTTTCATGGATCTTGGGATGCTCTAACTCTCTTTATGTAGTGTTGAGAATCAACCCTCAATGGCTCATAGTTTGCATACCTCATTACCCATGACTTCACCTCCTACAACCAATGTCCTTAACATTACCAACACCATCCCTACCATTACCACTTCCACTCAAGCTTTGGGGTCTACTCAAATTCAAGGTGGAATTCCAATCTTGTTCTCCACAATAGCAATTCCCATCCCTACATACACTAGTACACAACCTACAACAACATCCCAACCCACAACTACTATTCAACCAACCACAACTGTCATACCTACTAGCACTGTATACACTTCCATAGGTATTCTTGTAGGACATTCTTCAAACACAATAATACCCCAACAATCCACCTTTAATAACCTACAATTCACTAGCCCTCCGCATACATACGCTACACCACCTTATTCCCCTCAACCTTAAAACCAAAATGACCCTCTCATTAATTCACTTTTTCAAACCATGGCATCCCTTCAACAACAAGTGGGAACATTACAACAAAACAATAATGGTCAACCTTTGCAATACATCAAGTCCACCCTATTCTCCCTCGACATATTAAGAGTACAAATGCCGCAAGGTATAGAGGTCCCTCACTTTGAGAAATATGGTGGGAAAAGAGATCCTATAAGCCATGTTTCTACCTTCACAGCCTTGTGTAGTAACTTCATCTTTGAGGATAAATTGTTGGGTAAGTTATTCCTTATATCCTTGAAAGATACTACCTTGGAGTGGTTTTCCTCTTTACCGAACAATTCAATCATTTCATTCAATAAACTGATTGATTCCTTTTACAACCACTTCGATATTCACATGGGTCCCAAGATGACCCTTGTGTATCTAATGCCATGCAATCAAAAGGAGGATGAGAAAGTGATTGATTTCAAAGGAAGATATCAAACACTTTATTCACAAGTGAACATTAAGATTCTTGATGTTAATCTTCAATGAATGTTCATTACCAACTTACAAGATAAACTCCAAAAGAAACTTGTTATGTTGAGGTTTCCATCCTTCACACTATTATATACATCCCTTCATGACCATAAAAACTCAAATAGCAGCAATGATGTGAAAAAGTCCCCTAGTCATCCAAAAAGGATTGAATCCACAACTCAAAATAACTATCAATCATTCAAGAAACAAAATAAGGTATTTTTACAATTAAACTCTCCTCAAACAAGTCAACAAAACAATAATCAAGTGGCTGCTATAAAAATGACAAATCCTTTTGGGGATTGGGAGAGAGAGTTTACACCTTTACCCGACACCCTTCATAATATATGTTGCAGCTCATTGACAAAAACATGCTTACCTTACCTCCTGTTAGAAAACATGACCCTACTATTCCATTGCCTAAAGTATTTCAAAAAAATGCTTATTGTCATTACCATCAAACAAATAGACATAGTACAAAATATTGTAAGTGTCTTAAACATCTTTTGCAAGACCTTATTGATTCTAATCATTTACTAATCAAAGGGGTGAATGATCAAGGAAATAATTCTATAGCTCCTCCTAATCAAATTTGAAAATATTTACAAATCCCATGCCTAAACACAATATTTCATTTGTCAAAGCTAGTGAAATGAAGACTGATGTGATGAATGTTGACACAAATGATGACAATACGAAAAACATTGAACTTCCCACAGAAAATGTGATCGCATTTATGAAAGCTAGACATTGTAAGGGATTGACTAGACAACCTCTTGACATTGCTTTCTCATAAAATGGCATACCTAAATGTGAACCTAATGGTCCTCTTTACATAGCTAGCCAAATCAATGATAAGCCCACTGATGGGATATTAATTGATCACATCTATGGAGAGAATGTGATCACAACATAATTCTTATATGTGCATGAGCTATATCAAGACACAGATGACAATCTAGAAGCATGGATCAAGACACATAATGGATTTTATTTTCCTATGATAGGCTCGATAGATCTCCCTTTAAAAGTGGGATCGAAAAACATTAACAGTCTCATTCTCCATCATTCCACAATTGGACCAATTTTGTGTGAAGCTAGGCTATCCATGGCTTCACTCCATGAATTTTATCCCTTCGATTGTGCATAAATGTCTAAAGTTTCCATTTGGAAATAACATCTTCACTATGCATCATAGCAGATTCCATCCTGCCTCAATAAAAGGGAAATTTTCACTAGATTACTTTTGGCCCAAGCCTATGGAACCTATCAAGCCTTATGAAGATTTATTTTTCTTATCATATCAAAAATTCAAGGCAAAGAAAATAGCAGATCTATCCCTTTGAAATATGCCTCAAACTATGATTGAACCAACCATTCTTGATGATACAATGATTGAGCCAAAAATAATCTCAAACATACAAGAACAACCTCCTCCAATTTCCCACAAGAGACTGTGAGATATATTAAACCATCTCGTTGTCCCTCCTAGAGTCAAGCAAGTCTACAAATTCAAAGAGAAAGTGGTTGAACAACCTCTTCTTGGTCCTTCTAGTGCTCCCAAGGAAGAGAAGGAGCCTATGATTGACAAACCTGCTCTTACACAAAAACAAATTCACAATAAATTGAAAATAAATCAAAGTGCTAGAGAGCGTAGACATAGGTTTCATGCTATTGAGCTCGTAGATTGCAAACTCAAGAAAACAACAATAACATAGAAAATCAAAATTCGAACCTACCCAAAGCAATGCATGATGACTCTCAACCCTCGCTGTAACCTAAACAAGAAAATTGTATGGACATTGTTATTCGACCTCCTATTATGGTTAACTTAGATGATGATGCTGACATTACAAAGATTGATGAATAAGTGCATGATGAGTTGAATGCATTTTTTTCTTCTTCCATGAGTTTAGATGACAAATCTCCTAAAAAGAGTGTTGAACTTGGTGCATGTCCTAGTTCAGCACTTAATGTTGTCCCTTTAGCTAGTTTCCCACCTTCTTTTTATACCGACTGAGATTGGGAGGCAGATGACCTTCTTTAGGTCGACTCACATGTTCCTTACTAGTCTTTTGCTTTGTAATTCTTTTTTTTTTTTATTGAATGTGCATAATGTGATCCCTCGTGACATTTTTTTTGATGTTCATCTATCTTTTTGTGCATTCTTCTATATGTAGCTTTATTCTTCTCCGTGTCATAACCATTTTTCATTTGTCAAGTGTGTTTTCCCTTTTGGTGATGATGCACAAAGGTTTCAAGACTTGTTAGTTGCTCTTCCTTAATACATTAAAAGCTTTCCTTTATCTTTTCATTTGTCCTTTTGTAGACCTTTTGGGGATAATGCAAGGCATTAGAGACGATATGTCTCTTCCATATTAAATCAAAGCTTTTCTATCTTTGCACTTCCCGTGTTTTCTGCTTTTTAGGAATGATGCAAGGTGTCAAAATTCATGTCTCTTCCATGTTGAACCAAAATATTATCCTTTTATCTTTTCTTTACATCTTGTGTTTTCCTTTTGGGGATGATGCGAGGAATTATTTCTTCTATGTTGATAAAAGTTTTTCTTGTTTGTTTTTCTTTCTTCTAGTTTCCTTGAGTATTTGAGATGATGATAGTTCAATAACTCTATGACAACATTGTAGCCTGAGACATACTAAACCAAGATTCATAGATCCCTTATGTGTTTTGTGGAAACCAGCCTTCTATTTCATGATGCAACTTGCTTTAGAAACATATGACTTGGCATAGGTTTTCTGAAGAAAGCTCTCATGTCTATGCTTAAAACATTGGCTATTTTAAAGCAATTGCTCACAATGATTGTGTAGCAACTGCTTTAAAGTGGGGGAAAACAATGATGACATCTTTTAGCAAATTTCATGGTGTGATTTTCCTTTTTTCTTGTGATGTGTCCTCTTCTTGGTGGTGTCATTGGGTTTGATGTCGTCTAGGAGTGTACAATCTTTTTTCATGGCATGATGCGAATGAGGCATCCCATGGGAAGTAATTTGACACTTTGGCTTGTCCTCCCTTAGATACATTAGGCACAATGCTCCCTAAGAGGATGACCATTACACAAACAAAGCAAAATCCCCTTTAAATTTTTTTTTACAAAAGCATTTACATTATGGTGCCTTATCAAAGTTATTAGGAGGATAACTTTGGTATGTTTAGTATGATGGGAAGTCAACACACTAGCATGACTTTCTCATTATACAATGGGAATCCAACACACTGGCATGAATTTCTCACTAAACCACTTCTTTGGGACAACTCACCTTGCAGACGAGCTAATGTTCTATGGACCCAGAGTGAGCACATCTTTGTCAAAGCTTGATCCACCTCATTCTTATTTTTACTTTTTTTTCTTCCTTTTAGTTATTGACATTGCATGTTTGTGTATCTTGTTTTGTTGCATATTATACACCTTGTGTGTGTCCTTTCATGCTTTCATGCTTATGCCATTCAAAAAAGAATTTACCAAATCATTTTCATTATGGTGCCTTATCAAAGTTGTCAGGAGGATGAATTTGATATGGTATGAGAGGCTAATTCGATTCTCTCATTTGCCACCCTATTGGGATAACTCACCTAGTGGATAGATTGAGGTTCCACTACCCCAAAGTGAGCATAAATATTTTGGGACAAACTCACCCCATGGACAACCTGAAGTTTTGTGGCCCCAGAGTGAGTATTATTTGTTATGGACAAACAACCACCACCTCACATCGCATTGAATTGGTTGTGCTTGATCCTTTATTCATTGTTTATTTTTTGCCTTTAACAAGGTATGATCATGTATCTTTGTTATTGCTGCATACTTAAGTGTCTTGGATGTCTACTTTAGTGTGAGTTTTACATGGGGTCATCCTCTCACTAAAGTGGGGGGAAAATGTAATAACAAAAAAAGTAAGCCTTTTTATTGCTTGATCCAATAATTGACATTGAAATTGAAAAAATAGTGTCTTGGACTAGTGTTGTAATTTCTAGTAAAAATTCACACCAAAAACATGCTTTATTGGTCCTTTGCAAGGTTGTTGTGAAGTGTTGTAACACACTTGAATCACACTTTTCTAGGACTTATTTGCTTAATTAAGACTTATGGGCCCCTTTCTAAATAAAATGTACATAATATGTATGTATTTTTAAGTGTTGTAAATTGTTTTAAAGCACTTTCACATTTATCTAGGTGGTCTTAATTCATTAAGGTTAAGTGGAGTTATTAACCCCCCTTTTTAGGCATTCATTTTGACACCTCCTGAGGATCTCTCCCAACAATCATAAATTAAATATCAAATTATTTCATTGGGAAATTTTGGTCCTGATAAGTTGAGCCAGGACCCATTCACCCTTGATGGTGAATGTGTCTTCTCTTAACAGGACCCCCTTTCTCAGTTGATCTGGAATGGGTTTTTGGCCTTCTTTCAACTGCCCAAAGCTTAGTCCTAGAAACATAGCCAAGGCCCATTCACCTTTGGTGGCAAATAGTTCCTCGCTTAATGAGACCTTAATTTTTGAATTTCATTATGATGAGAATTTTATTGTCTTTCATTCTAGATCTAGTATTGACCTTAATTCTTTGAATTTTGGGGTTAATCTCCTTATTTAGTATAAATAAGGGGTTGATTCACATTGTTTCTCCTAATACAAGCTAGCAAGTTTGAAAGAAAATTATACAAAAATAGTGATTTGCATATCACAAAATAAGCAATTACTCAAAAGCCCCAAATTGCCTTGGAGAAGAATAGGCGGGGCATCAATATATAGAGTTCTAGATTTACAAGGGAGTTATGGCACACAACCACAATGACAAATAACTCAACCATAATACTAAATACAAAACTTGAAAGTCAAGAAAGGATAGCTACAAACTTAATAAGCTCAATGGGCATTACATAAATGTCAAATATGACTATTGCACATGGTTTATTGTTGACTAAGCTACACATTGATATATTTTCTATCATTCTCCCCCATAATGACCATTAGGAAGAACATGAAGTAGATATCTAAGTGTCTCAAACCTTTCATGAGCTATAGGCTTTGTGAAGATATTTTCTATTTGATCCTCTATATTGCAGTACACAATCTCGATCAATCCATGTTGAACCAACTCTCTGATGAAGTGATGTTGAATCTCAATATGTTTGGTCCTGCTATGAAAGACTAGATTCTTAGTCATTTGTATAGCACTCTTTTTGTCACATTACAACAAAGTAGGTCCATTCTATATCTGGTATAAATCCTCCAATAGTCATCTCAACCACATTGTTTTGTCATGTTGCAAATGTTGCAGCTTTATACTCTACCTCTGTTGTAGAAAGTGATACAGTAGATTGTTTCTTGGACTTCCAAGAGAATACTACATAATGTAAACTAAAAGTATAAGGTCATAAGTATACTTTTGATCATCTATGGAACCTGCCCAATTTGAATCTATATAGCCAATCAACTTACTACTCTTTGAATGTTGAAATCTAAGGCCATAACTCAATGTCCCTTTGACATATCTAAGAAACCTCTTAGCTACAATCCAATGTGTTTTCTTAGGTTCTAACATGAACCTTGATACCAAGCTCACTGCATATGTGATATTTGGTTGAGTATTAGTTAAGTAGATCAAACTACCAGTTAATTGTCTGTATATAGTGGCATCCACTACATTTGACACATCCAAGTTAGACAACTTAAGTCCAACTTCAATATGTGTTGCAACTGGTTTGTAACTCTTCATTTGAAATTTTTTTAGGATATCTGATGCATATTTTCTTTGAGACATGCATATTTCATCTTTATTTTTCCATACTTCTACACCAAGAAAGTAGTGCATATGTCCCAAATCTTTCATCTCAAATTCAACAACCATAGCTACTCTAAACTTTTCAAATAAAGCTAAATTGTTCCTAGTGTAGATAAGATCATCAACATAGAGAACTAAGAAAGAGATATCCTTAGCCAAGATCCTAATATAAATATAATTTGATTGACTTCTTAAAAAGCATTTTTGTTGTAGGTATGAGTCTATCCTTGAATACCATGCTCTTGGTGCTTGCTTAAGACCATATAAGGCCTTCTTTAATATGTAAACATAATTCTCTTTAGAGGGTATTTCAAAACCTCTAGGTTGAGAAAAATACACTTCCTCATCAATATACCCATTCA
Source organism: Sequoia sempervirens (assembly GCA_007258455.2). Classification (NCBI taxonomy): domain Eukaryota; kingdom Viridiplantae; phylum Streptophyta; class Pinopsida; order Cupressales; family Cupressaceae; genus Sequoia; species Sequoia sempervirens. The sequence continues at coordinate 25,880,753 of VDFB02358134.1, read as the reverse complement.
AAAAAGCACTCTTTACATCCATATGATAAACTATCCAACTATGTTGAACTTCCAAAGCCAAAACCAATCTGATAGTATCCATTCATGCTACAGGTGCAAATGTTTCAGTGTAATCAATACCTTCATGTTGAGTGTATCCTTTGGCTACCAATATATCCTTATGCTTACCAATGCTTCCATTAGATTTATACTTAGTTTTATACATCCATCTTGTACCAACAATTTCCTTACCAAGAGGTAGCCGAACGAAATCCCATGTGTCATTCCTTTCAATTGTTTCTATCTCACTATGCATTGCTTCAACCCATTCTTCTTTTTCTTAAGCTTGTTCAAATATTTTTGGTTCATTACTTTCCATTATTTGAGTCATCAAAGCATAATTCACTTTTTCTTGTGATCTTGTTGTCATTTTCTCAAAATTTGAATGCAACATAAGAGTTGATGGATGATTCTTTTCTATCCTTCTTTGATATTTTTGATACTTTCTTGCTCCTGTACTAGAAGACTTGAAAGTTCATTTTCTTCTTCTCCTCCTTCAACTTGATCAATCATTATTTCTTTTCCCTTTGCTTCATTTTCCTTGTTATATTATGTTTCTTCATTGAATACCACATCTCTACTTATAAAAAGTTGCTTTCCTATTGGGTCATACAATCTATATGGTTTATTTTCTAATCCATACCCAATAAAAATACATTTTAGGCCTTTAGCATCAAACTTAGACCTTTCTTCTTTTGGTATGTGTGCATAAGCAGCACAACCAAATACTCTCAAGTGATTAACACTTGGATTAATCCCAGACCATGCTTGTTCAAGAGTCATTCCTTTAACTGCTTTTGTAGGACTTCTATTTAGAAGATACATTGTTATACATACTACTTCTACCCAAAACATCTTATCTAAATTCTTCTCTTTGATCATACTCCTTTCCATTTCAACAATGGTTCTATTCTTTCTTTCAACAACTCCATTTTTTTGTGGAGTGTAGGAAGTAGTGAACTCTCTCTTGATTCCATGAATTTTGCAAAAATCTAGAAACTGATTTGATTTGTATTCAACTCCATTGTCTGACCTTATCACATTGATGTAGTTACCACTTTGTTTATCAACCAACTTCTTGAATTCTACAAATTTTTCAAACACTTCTAATTTTGAAACCAAATAATATACCCAAGTTTTTCTTGAGTAATCATCAATGAAAGTTAGAAAATACTTTGATTTATTTAAAGAAGGTGTTTCCATAGGACCACACAAATCCATATGGATTATCTCAAGATGTTGCTTAGCTCTATTGGATTTACCAATTGGAAAGCTAAATCTGTGTTGTTTTCCAACAACACATTCTTCACACTCTTCTTTTGTATTTTTAATGAGTGGTAGACCCTCAACCATTTTGAATCTCTTGAGTAAGATTAATCCACTAAAATTGAGGTGACCATATCTTTGGTGCCAAATTTAACTTTCATTCATTTCACTAGACCTCAATGTTTGGTTTCCATGAGTAAAATGAAGAGGAAACATCCTATCACCTATCATCTTTGCTCTTGCAATAACTGCATTTCTTTTTAAATTGTCTCTTATTATGCACTCATTCTCATTAAAAGTTACTTGATCATTTTGTTATAGCATTTGTCCAACAAACAACAAAACCTTTTTTAGTGTTGCAACCAATAGTATTTCATTGATATGTTTAAATTCATCATATTTTGTTATAATTGCAATTGCACCTTTACCTTTGCTTCCATGAGATTGATTATCTCCTAGTACTACTGTACTTTGATTTTTTTCATCCAAATTTACAAATAAATGCTCATTAGATGTCATATGTGAAGAACATCCAAAATCAATAAACCATACATTATTTTCACTAACATTTGCATTAAAGCAAGAAATAAACATATTTTGCTTATTTTCAACAATATTGTGAGTATTTCTCTTTTCTACTTCACCTTGTTTACAACAACATTCTGATGCATAGTGTCCAAACTTGTTACAATGAAAGCATTGGACATTCTTTTTATCATAGCCTCCCCCATTGTTTCTACCTCTTCCTCTTCCAATACCTCTAAAGTTGCTACTTCTTCCTCTAAAATTATTACCTCTTCCTCTAAAATTACTAGATTCACCTTTGCATTCAACATTATTTTGATTTCTGAAAAAAAAAATCATTTTCCTCATATATTTGCTATAGACGAAAATGCTTTCTCTAAGCTTTCTTCATTAGTTTTCATTCTTTCTTCAATAGTTAATAAAATTCCACTTGGATCATTTGTTTGCATATTGGTGAGATCTTTAGAAATCTCAACTATAGAGACCACACCATCAAATTTAGGAATCAAGCTTCTTATGATTTTCTCAATGACATGTTTTTCATCTACATATCCTCCCCTAAAACTTTCATTTGACTTACTAGACCTTCTACCTTTGTTAGAAATTCATTCACAAATTCACTAGTAGTCATCTTTACATTTTCAAAAGTTTTTCTCATTGTCTGTAATTATGAATTTGTCACCTTGATAAGCATTATTCAATATTTGGCATGCTTTTTGAGAATGGATAGCACCACTTATCCTAGGGAAAATTGCTTGATTAATTGCACCTTGAATCAGAAATAGAGTTTCATTATCCTTCTTTACATTTGCTTTGTATTCTCTTTTTTGTTGATCATTTAATGCATTAAATGCAGTTGTATCTAATTCTACATATCCTACTTGTACTATAATTTCCTACAAATCTTTGTATTTTAGTAGGTCCTTCATCCTAGTACACCAATATGTAAAGTTGTCTCCTTCAAATATAGGAATTAGCATATTAGACATAACATTTCCTGCCATGTTTGCCATAAAAAAATGTGCACAATGACCCAACTGTTCAACACAAGTTTCAGAGAGATGTTTGCAAACAAATACTCCCCTTGTCCCTTCAAAGAGGACCCACATGAAAAATATTTTTATATTATATTATATTTCAAGATTAAGTGTCAGTTGCAACCGATAATGCACTTGATTACACAATATTCACTTTACAAAAAAAAGCTTTGAAAATTTTAATCCTTCTAATTTCAATATGTATTTAGTTAAATATCACTTCCAAAAATCAACTTTTAAAAGTTTAAAAAGTTTTATTCTTTTATTTTAAAAATAAAAGAAAAAGAAACCTTTAAAAAAAATATTTTACTAGCTAATTGAAAGGCTTTCACGAGCTCCTTTTAAAGCTACAATACTTTGACTTTTGTGTAGATTTTTAAGAGAAGAGATTTTAATTTCACTCATAACTCTCTTTGGCACAGCTTGCACACCTCCTTAGCAAACCTCCTAACAACCTACAAACAACACAGAAAAGAAATACAACAATGTCCTTTTCTTTGCAGCATTTCCTTTAGTTGGCCTATGCCTCCTATCTTGGCAACTCTTCTTGGGTGACTCACTTCGGTGGATTCAAATCCAACTCCAACCCTCAAGTGCATCTAGAATAGGCCAGTAGAAGGCTATCAATAATTATTTGTTGTACGTGGGGGGTCTGAAGCCTAATTTTACATACAAGCTCTTCCTCAGCAAATTGCTCATGTTTCCTTTGTTCACAAAAGGAGAGGTATTCTACCAGTGTAGCATATAGCAAGTAGTGAGCAACAAACAAGTTTGTTGAACTCCTCCAGATAACTCCTCGAGATCAACAAAGACCTTGCAAACTTTAAAAACGGCTAGATGAATGGCTCTGATACCAAATGAAGGAAAATTATACAAAAATAGTGATTTGCTAATCACAAAATAAGCAATTACACAAAATCCCCAAATTGCCTTGGAGAAGAAGAGGCAAGACATCAATATATAGAGTTCCAGATTTACAAGGGAGTTATGGCACACAACCATAATGACCAATAACTCAACCATAATACTAAATGCAAAACTTGAAAGTAAAGAAAAGATAGCTACAAACTTAATAAGCCCAATGGGCATTACATAAATGTCAAAGATGGTTGTTGCACATGGTTTATTGTTGACTGTGCTACACATTGATATATTTGCTTTCAAAGTTTACAAGAGAATCCTAATAGAAAATTAGAGTCTACAAGAGCATTTCAAGAGCCTTCATAAGGCATTTCAAGCCATATTTCAAGTGTTTATTGTAGCAATTCAAAGATCATATCATCACATGGCAAGGTTCTAATTACATCATTTCATGTTCATGTTTCATTATCGTATTTCATCATTTGGTTTGATTACTTACAAGGGGTTTGATTGAGGAAAACCCCCATTCACTAACAAATCAACAAGTTTTTTTTCCTTGAGTGTGTGATTGCATAAAAACAGGTTGAAGAGCAAGATTACCAAAGTTGTCAAAATTGTCAAAGTTGCAAAGTTGTCATTCAAGATGCAAGATCATGGAAAGAGCTCTATAGAATTGAATATTGCCTTCCAAAACTTGATAACCGGTATTTCAAGAGTGTAGGAATCAAAGTACAAAATCTTGAAATTAGTTTTATAAAACCATAAAAGGACCCATTCACCCTTGAAGGTGAATGAGTCCTACATACCTCAAAAATAACAACTTCTGGAAAGGTACATAGCTTTTTATGCTCTCAAAACATTCCTCATAGTTTCAATAATAGTTAGGCTCATTTTTTTATTGTTATTAGTATCTTATTTTGCATAATTGAAGTTATTTGGCCTTGGAAAATAAGTGATCCATCTCACATTTGGGAGAGATCCTATTTTCCACCATATCACCTTTGAAACCAATGAAATTTCTAAGGCAATTTCTAGTGCAGTTGAAGAATGTAGTCCTCCTCCTAAGATAAGGAATCTTTAAGAATTTTATCAAAAGAATCAACAAATTAATTATGATCCAATGGCCACCATAATGAAGACCAATGATTCTCAAACATATGATGAGGCTAAGGGAAAACATGAATTGGAACAAGCTACATGCAGAATGAATATGGCTCTTTAATCAAGAATAAGACATGGGAATTGGTGGACTTTAAAAAAGGAATGAATGTGGTCAACAATAAGTGGATGTATAAGACTAAGTTCAAGTCAGACAGGAGCATTGAAAATCACAAGGCAAGACTAGTGGCCAATGGGTATTCACAAAAAGAGGGAATTGACTATAAAGAAACTTTTGCTCCAATAACGAAATCGGTACTATAAAAACTATTATAGCATTAGCATCACATTTCAAGTGGCCTTTACACCAAATGGATGTTAAGAATGCATTTTTGAATAGTGAAATTGATGAAGAAATCTATACGACTCAACCACATGGATTTGAAAGTTCAAGATGTGAACACGTAGTTTGCAAGTTAAGAAAGTCTCTTTATGGATTGAAACAAGCTCCAAAGGCTTGGTATGCTAAGATTGATGAATATTTCCAAACTCAAGACTTTCATAATAGTCCTCATGATGCCAACTTGTATGTGAAGGAATTTGATGATGGTGGCATAATAATTGTTGTACTTTATGTTGATGATCTATAGGACATAACATGAACCAAATTATCAGTGACATAAATACAAGATTACAAGATACACTTGATATGAAAAATCTTGGTTTTCTACACTACTTTCTTGGCATCCACATATGGCAAAAAGATTATGGAATTTACCTATCTCATAACAAGTATGCTTTAGACTTTTTATGAAAGTTTAGGATGGAAGATTGCAAAGGTGTATCTATTACACTTACTCTAGGATTGAAGTTGACTAAGGATATGGATGGTGAGGATGTTGATCTTACCTTATACAAGCAACTAGTTGGCAATATTTTGTACTTGACACACACTCGACCAGATATTTATTTTGCATTAGGTGTGGTTTCAAGGTTTTTAAGTTCTCTTAAGGTTCCATATTGGATGGCAGAAAAAAGAATATTAAGATATGTACAAGGGACTCTAAATATGGGTGTTTATTACTCTTCACATGGATATCTACAACTTTTTGGGTATTCTGATTCAAATTGGGCAAGTTGTGGAGATGATAAAAAATCAACTATAGGTTATGTTCTCTCGTTGGGTTCTACTCCCATTTCATGGTATAGTAAGAAGCAATCTACTATTGCTTTATCGACTATAGAGGTTGAATATACTATAGAAAATCAACTTGGGAACTTGTGATTTCACCTATTTTAAGCTAGTGGTGGGAGTCAGGTTTAGAGATGGACTTGGGATATTTGTTAAAAATGTTTGATCAAGTTTTGAAACCCTGACAGAACATTGGGCTTCATAGAGTGGGAAGTAGAATTGCAAGAGGACAAGGGTGTTTTGCACCCCTTTGCTAAAGATCTGATTGGGAATGAAAACTCTATGAGGACCACTAACAAATTGGGATGAAAACTTAAAAGGGATATCAAAATTTATCATAAATTTCTAATTGGTTTTTGAAACCTTGACTAGACATCAACGTTGAACTTCTAGGAATGGTCTAATTGGGACAACATTTCTTAAACAGACCATTTTGTGTGGGGATTGGACTTAGGAATGGATTATGGATTTGGGTTGCTTTGCAGATACATCCTTTCAAAACTTTAAAAACCAAAAGGATACAAGATAATCATATGTAATAGAAATCACAAAACCCTAGTCAAAATTGATCAATTCAAAGGGCTACTTATCAAGAATCGAGATCCAAATAAGATCTAGAACATTCAGGGATTCACCCATTCTAAGGAAATTCAAGATTGTAAATCTCAAACAATCCAAAAGGTGCCCTAATATAGATTGGGTTTAAAGTTGAAAATGAATTCATTCACTAGACCAAGGACGAATTGGAAAGGAGAAACTCGAGGCCTAAATAGGATTATGGGGACTAAAAGAGGAATACCTTAGAGCCTAGGGCACAAACCAAATGAGGGCATGGGATGATGAGGGAATGGACACAACCAAGAACCAAAACCATAAACAACAAAATAAATCAAAGAAAAACAACAAACTTACAGTAATAAATAAACCAACCAGCCTAGGACCAAATTGGAGAGGGAAGTCGATCGTTGTGAGACTTGCATGATGATAACCCTTATTGATCTTGATTTTGGTGAAATTTAGTTCACCTCAAAGATTAATTAGCAACAATAGCTCGATTAATGGCTCAAAAAAAAAGCCCTGAATGTGCATGTATGAGGTAATTTACCATCAATACAATAGGTGAGCAGGGTTACGGGTCAAAAATGGAATCTCAACCCTAGATGGAAAAGGTCCTAAGTCCATTCAGGGGTCCGAACTCTAATTAGTCCTAGTGAAGGAAAATAGACAAGGGAAAAACAAGCCACAGATGGGAACTAAAAATAGATTTGGACTTTTGAAGAAAATTTCCAAATTCGCTTATAATTCCAAAACCCAACAACAAGGAGAGAACATGGAATTGGGATTCCCAAATGGATTTGAACCCTTTGATAAGAAGTCCAAAATATACTTTAAAACATGAAACCTGATGAAAAGAGGGCAAAACAAGATCAGGATTCCCAAACAAATTTGGACCTTTTAAAAGGAAAGTCTAAAATGTGTTTAGAATCTTGAAACCTAACGAAATGAGATGAAATAATGTTGAAGATCCAAAAGGGATTCACACCTTTTTGGAGAAGGTTTGAAATCCTTCTATATCTTTGAAACTCAATGAAACAAATACAAAGAAATCCCAAGAAATCAAAAACTCTCAAGACCAAAAAAAGACGAACAAGAACAAAAGAAATAAATGGGGGTGTATGTAGGGCATAACAAGACCAAATTAGAAGTAGATTAATAATTATCTCTAGCATTAGTTAGGAAGGATTAGTGTCCCTTTATTTTATGGGTTTAAAAAGTGTTTGTCTCTTGCTTAGATATAGAAGTTAAATACTTGCTTCTCTTTAATTTTGATGTATGAGGAAGAGACCATCAAATTTTCTATCCTTCACTTAGGAGTAGCTCACAAATGGTGGTACTATGGTTTGATCACCCAAGTTCACAATCATATAATCACACACTATCTAAGCTTAGCTAGAGGTTAATTGATAGATTCAAGAGGAGGGATCTTGAGATCCATTTCAAAGAGAGTGCATAGTTGATGCATAGTACAATTTAATACATAATCATAATATATTTTAAAATGATTATGTAATACTGCCTAATGTTTCAAGAAAATAATTACCATCCTCTTTGTTGATGGATTTTCTAAACCTCTCTAAGGTGTAGTTAAATATTTTGATCCAAAGTATCCCCAAGAGGTGATCAAGAAGGCTCTCAAACTTGAATCATCATGCTACAAACAAAATTCCCACATAAATCACCCATTTTTAAGCAACATGAGAGAAATTTTTTAAATGAAGGATCATATTCACATCCAAAGAAGACCAGACCTCAACCACCTACAATAAAGAAGGATGATTAATACAACATAAATGAACTTAAACAAAAGAAGAATTTTTTTCCTACAAGGAGCCATGGGAACCTAGTCATAGATGTATTAGCAAGGGCCAATTCTTTATATTGAAGTACCAACTATAGAGCAACATGAGTGTAGAAACATGGAGAACAAATGCATGGATATAGTGGCTCAATAAATATTAAATATATTGGAGGTAATCAGTTCATGCCTTTTTCTTGTTATCTCAAAATTTTCACAACTATTTGTTGTAGAATGTGATGCTTTAGGAGATAGAACTAGAGTTTCCTTGGTATAGTTTAGAAACATCTTATAGCATTTGAAAATAAGAAACAAAAAAAATTTAAAAAAAATATTTATTTATGACAAAGAGTTTATGGCTAATACATGCCTCGCCAAGTTTTGACAATATTTGGTTTGTGAAATATTTATGGTGAAAGATAGATCATAATATATTGAAAGTCTTCCTTGACCAAGGCGAATAGAATTATAGTCAATAAAAATAGTCAAGTAAGCTCCAAGCTTATAATTTTAACATAGAGTATATAAAATAAAAATAAATATAGTTGTTGATACCCTTTCTAAAAAGTCTACTTTATGATCTACTTTTTTTGTTTCTAATAATTTAACACAATTATGGAAGAATATGTTAAAATCCATTTGCTATTGACCAAGTATTAATGTGAATGTGTGGGAAGATGAATTTCTAGTAGTAGATGGTCTCATTTGTTATAAAAATAAAATCTTCCTACTTGAATTTTAAATAAAGGAGATAATTTTAAGGGAATTTTTACGATACATTGCTAACAATTCATCCAAGATTTTACAAGACCTATAGACAAATTAGGGAAAGGTTCTCAAGGATGGACTTGAAGAAGGATGTCCTCAAACATATTAGAGAATGCATAATCTATTAGCAACATAAAGTACATGTTTTCTAGTAATCTTGCTTCATCCATTGTCTATATAAATCAAAAGTAAGAAATGATATCCATATATTTCATCATAGGCCTCCCTAAGATATAAAAAGAAAGATTGCCTCTTTGTTGTGGTTAAACTAATGAAGTATGCACAGTTTTATGTTACTTCTTTAGAACTCAAACCATATCAAATAGCTGGCATGTTTTTGAAATAAGTGTTTAAGTTGCATTGGTTGCCTAACAATAATTTCAGTAATAGAGATAGTATATATCTCAACTCTTTGGGGTAAAATTTATTTCATTTGAATGCTATAGAACTCATTCCAACATAATCTATCACCCCAAATAGATGGAGAATTAGAGATAATGGGTAAGAGGGTTAGAGGTTGTGTGAGGAGTTATGTTTAAAATCAACAATCAGCTTGATATAAGTGATAACATTCGAGAGTACTACTACAACACTATGCATTGTTTGTTGTTGATTTAATACTCACAAATAACAAATTACGAATAACCAATGACTTGATAATTTATTTAACCTTAAATTAAACATATTTTTTTCCTCAAAGAAAACAATCAAATATACCATATAAAATAATAAAAAAATATCAATTATAGAACATTTTTTATTTTATAAATGCAAACAACATTCACATTTTATGATACTTCAAACTTTCTAACCTACATTTGATCTATATACTAATTTAAAACATGTAAAATTCATATACAAAGTATACGCTGTATTTGTCAACTTTGAAACATTTTTGTTGTCCCCGTGTTGAAAACGGTTTAACTACTAAGTGGCAAGCCAAAGACTGGCAAGAAAATTGCTGGATCAGAGAAATCGATACAGTTCAATGCACATATTTTTTCCGTGCTCATTGCGCCTGCTCAGGAAATTTCATCCTTACACCTTACTTTCTCTCTTTCACAATCATAATCATCTTACAAAATTGTACAGATCAAACTTTCAAAGTATTCCACGAAGCCTTTCAGAGCTGCCTTCCTATTCCATGTAAGCCTCTGTAACAGTGCTTTGTATAAATATAATGGAAATCCAGCAGTAGTACTAATACTAGTACAGGGCAGCAGCCATGGGAGTTATACTAAAAATAGGTGAACAAGAAGACGAACAAGTGGAAGAAGAGCGGCGCTCCTTCCTCTCGTCACTCACAATCTGCTGATGTCTGCATTCCTCGCTGCAAAATGCCTTGTCGCCTCTGCAATGCGTACAAATGGAATGTCTTGATTAAAATAACGTATATACGCTTAAGCTGCAACTTTTAATCCGTACATTTTAATAGTTAAAGGGTAAATTTTGTTTAATAAAAGAACTATTCAGATGAGATCTAATATTATTATTGACCGTCTGATTATTGAAATTTACAAATAGAATGTCATTCTATTAGACAAAAAAAGACAAAAATAAGAAAAATAAAAAAATAAATTATAAATGTAAAATCATTCAATCAGATTCTTATATAAAACAACATCACCTTTGAAATAAAAGAAAACTACTTTTACCCTCTCGGAGGTATCTCCAACTGGAAATAAAAAAAGAAAACTACTTTTTAAGATCCATTATTTGGCGTGTCCTCTTTGCTTAAATATTTGGGCCACATATATACAAGTATCGGCATCTTTGTTTTTATATAGTCGACTATAATATCATGTCATGTTTGAGTATACATATAACTTGAAAGTTTTGGCTTGGCTAAGCTATCATGAATAGGGAGTTCCAATTCATCAAAAATCACTCGAGTTAAACCTGGTCTAAAATGTTATTACTTAGTGGACATCCTCTTTGCTTAAATACTTAGACTACAGCTAAAAAAATATCAGCTTCTCTTTTTTATATTCGGGTCACAATAATATGAGAAATTATACATGTAAAGCAAAAGTCTTCATTCAACTAAAGTATCATGAATAGGGTGTTCCAGTTCATCAAAATCACTCAATAATTAAATCTAACCCAATCACACTTCTAAAAAGAATTTACCTAGTGTGTCCTCTTTACTTAATCACAATATTATGCAAGAGTATACATCTAAACCAAAAGTCTTCGTTTAATTAAATTTTCATAAAAGAATTCTGATTCATCAAAATCTGACCCAACCACACTTCTCAAAAAAATAAAATAATAATAAATAAAATCTTTATTTCATTTTAAAAACTTAAAAGAAAATAATACACCCTCAAAATCTAAACAGAACAGAATCCAAAAACAAAATAAATATTTAAATTTTGATTAAAAAATAACCCATCAATATTCAACACAAATTCTCACATCCAGAAAGCTGTATGCTCTGAGGAAGGCTTTTACAGTTTGGGAAGGGATTTTTACAAATTAAAGGTCTACTGTACAACTATAAAAGGCGGACTATTAGCTAGAGCTGAAAAATTAGATATAAAACAGCAGAAACGTGTTTCAAATACAGCCATTTGACTTTGAAAAGCACCAAAGTTTTCTCAGCAGCAGCACCGGCTAAGAAATTTTAGATACCATGTGACCATCGCCTAGCTTAGTTTAAGCTCTCGTAAGAAAAAGTAAAAAGACATTTTAAAAGCCAGACTGATGAAAAGCCATGAAAGAATTGAAATCAACTGCACTATAAACTGAATCTGAGAAAAGAACACTATATTGTACTTCTAAGATTGACTACAAAATAAAAACATAAGCCACTACATAATTTATCAGCGAAGTAGGAATGTCTATTGACAGATTGGGCGTAAGTTTTATTGTGAGTCTTACCTGTACATGTATATATCCTTCTGGTGGGACAATTTTCGTATGCACAGATAACAAGCGTACAGAAAATCCGCAGGTTCAAAGGAGGATAAAGCTGAGGACCCAGAATCGTCAAAAACCGTCTCTTTACATAGGGCCTAACGCTAGTTATTTAAAAGATGAAATGCAGGTCTTCAAAAATAAAAAGTGTCTTACTACGTCGCTTGATCAGGGTCGAACACATGGTGTCTTGAGATATTCAAAGATTGAGTATTTTAATATTATAAGATTTTTTTGTGTTTAATGTTGATTATTATTATTTATAATTAAATGGAATAACTTTTTTTTTTTTAAAGAAGTCATATTTAAAAATTAACAAATCATGTAATGTTATGTGCAAGTATCTGATTTAATGGAAAATTTTTGAACTGATTTTTTATTTTATGTATATGAAGAAAAGCATGTTAATATGCATCATATTCAATGATGTGATCTTGAAAGCTAAGATTTAGGTAATGAAGTTGACAAGTTATAAAAATTTCATCATTTGAATAACACAAGTTTGAGAAAGACAGAGTTAGAGTACATGACTATTATATCCTCTTGCCTAGTTACTCTACATCGAGATGTGTTGGATAACACATGAGCTCCAAAAACATGCATGATTGAGCATAACTTTGACATCATGCTTGAGATCTTGAATGCTGCAACAAATGATGAAGAAATATGCTCTTGAATGCTCTTGACAATAATATTTGTTCACATGAAAGTTGCCCTCTTGCTAGATGTTTTGAATTGATAAAATAACCTTGTATTTATAGACATTTATCCTTGATTTATTGAAAATTAAACATTACAAGCTGACCTTTGAAATTTGAATTTGGGATGATAAAAATACCACCAAAATATGTTTTAAAAATGGGTTCCAAAGACTAAAGAGGACCCAGTCGCCCATAGGTTACTTAGATACGGAGGCATATTGATCAATCACTCTTTTAATTTTTAGAAAGGAATTCACAAGTAAATCATTGCTTGGATAGGGATGTTGTAAAATTTAATCGCATCAAAATGCACCTTCCCACTTGCTTTGGGTGGTTAAGTGCATGTAAAATGTGTTTCATGTTGTGATTAGTCCAAGAAAGTGACTAGGTGATACAGGAAAATATTCATATCCACATATGGCATTAGCTTGGTCATTAAAGGATTATCTTGTGGTGGGTTTTAATTGGTTGGTAGGATCTGTAGAAGTCTAGATTGCATTAAGAAATTAGGAACTAGGGTTTAGGTTTACCACAAGCTAACTTACTTTTTGGGAAGGTTGTATAAAGAATATTAGGAGTTTGAAAGGAAAATATGCAAAGAAGAGTAAGGACCGATGAAAGGGATACTCAATACTGATGGAAGAAGTGGGATCAAGGCGAGGGAAAATATGATACCACTAAATAATATGGACAAAAGGATAAAGTAAAGGGGTCAAGGATTAGGGATATAGAGTGCTAGATGCACTTTTTGGTCAAAGGAAAATATTGAAGTCCAAAACTCTATGACTTACAAGAAATGGGTTAAGGATCATTAATGTGGTGTGCCAAATGTTAGAATGAGAAAGAGCAAGGGAAATAGGGTGGAAGCCTTTCAAGGTTTAGAGATTGGTTTTGCCACATACATTTTACCTTTTGGATATGATGGTATGAGTAATCCTACAAGTATGGGTTCCACAAGGAGGAAGAAAGATGCAAAGCAGGTTGAGGGAAATGACTAGGGAAAATACTAAAAGCCTAAGATTTTGAGACTTAAAGGAAAGTAAATCCTCATATTAGGAATTTAGTATGTTGAATACTCAATGCTAAAGAAGAGAAACGTGGAAAATCATAAGTTGAGAATAATTGAGGCTCATTGATTAGTCTTATAGCATAAGAAGTACATTATTATATGGAGACATAAAATCATAAGGCCTATAGCAAAGACAAAGTAGGGAGTGGGGGCGGGTAAAGCCTTGATAAAGTACCTAGGTAATGAGAAGTAGTTGAAGGTCTCATAAAGAAATGGAAATGTTGGGTTTCAAGGAATGGAGGGAAAAATAATGGCTAGAGGAAACCTACAAACCTAATGAAAGCTATAAATAGACACAATCATCCCTAACACTTAGAAATTTCTATAGTTTGGGATATTTAGGCATGTGACGAGTATACTGAACTTGATAAAACACTACAACAAGAACATTTTTTAATAAGGGAGTCTATTGAATGAATTTTTATATTAGCTATGGATGGTGGCTAAAACATGGTCCTTTTAAGAAAGGAAGCACTTAACTTGGATAAATTTGCACTTACTAATATACACCTCAACATCACCTAGAAAGTGGCAAGACAAAGATATCACATAAAACTATAGGGAAAAAATATAAATCTTTGATCAAATATCAATAAAGGACTCTAGGCAACAAAATCAAACTAAAAAAGAATTAGAAGCACAATAGAGTCCTTTCATTAAAAATAATATGTAAAATAAAAGCTCAAAAGGACAAGCATCAATAGAGGAGTTCTCTGATTTTATCTTAAACTAGAGTTGGTGTTGCAAGACATAAATAAGTGAAAACTTTATTAGAGAATGTTAGTAAGCATTCTAGGATCATCAAACCAACTTAGGAACCCATATATTAAGGTTTTTCATAAGTAAAGCTTTTCAAATTAACTTCATTAATGAAATTAATCGTCATGAATTAACAAGGCCTTTGATTGATCTATATGCCAAAATGTCTATGCAAGTGAGTTCATTTCCTCTTCATTAAATCAACTAAACTAATCATTAAAAGTAGGAATTGCAACAGTCTTGGAGATAAATTTCATTTCATTGTGACGATCAACACATACTCAAAAGTTCTTAACAAGGCTAATAATTGTTGCAACAGGCATGTTTAGAAAACCAAAAGCAATTCACATCTTTTCACTATGGTGGCAGAGAATTTTATTTTTTTTCACTCCTTTTCCACAACACTAAGTGTCTTGCATCTGAAAAATACCCAATTGCCTTCATCTCTCAAGCCAATTTCTCCGATTTTGCATAGAATTACTGTGTTTGTGGATGTCATGTCTCCTACAAAAGAAGCACATGGCCTTCAATACATCCTGAAAGTATTTTAATTCCTTATCTCTCATCAATATCCCTTACCATTTCACACCACCTACCCACTACTGCATATATACTCAAAATAACACAAGTCACATCTTTTTAAGATCCAAATAAAAAATAGCATTGCTGTAAATTAAGCCTGTATTCAGGCAGCAAGAAAATAGATCCACATATCCACCACAGGTTTAGCTTACAAAATTGCTCTATCCTTTATGCTTTGATGGATGTCCACACCATGTTCAAAAGCTCCCATTTTGGCACAGGCAAGGAAGATGCTGGCAAAGGTTGCGGAGTTTGGTTGTCCACCTCTCAATTGCATTTGCTTAAAATTTTCTGAATTCTTTTCAACAAATCCCTTTTGTGTATACCCTGCAATCATGGCATTCCATGAGATAACATTTTTTTGAGGCATTTGGTCAAACAGTTCACGTGCTTGTCTATGCTTCCACATTTTGGATACATGTCTACCATGGCGGTTGCATCTACAACATCTGACAAAAACTTGTTTTCCTTAATTCTGTGATGGATGTCCATACCCCGTTCCAAAGCTCCCATTTTAGCACAGGCAGGGAGGATGTCGACAAGGATTGCGGAGTTCTGGTTTACACCTGCCGATTACATTTGATTGAATGTTTGTAAATCCCTTTCAGCTAACGCGTTTTGTCCATATCCTGCAAGCATAGCATTCCACGAGACCAGATTTCTTTGTGGTATCCTGTCAAACAGTTTACGTGCCTTGTCTATGTTTCCACATTTCGCATACATGTCTACCAGAGCATACTGAATAATCCCTAGTCCGTTATGCTCTGATGGACGTCCATACTTAGTTCCAAAACTGCCATTTTTACACAGGCCGCGAGTGCACTGACAAATGAAAACAAAATGCGTGGGAAACCTGGTTTTGAATGTGCTGAAACGGTGAGACTGCGCGGAAACAATTTGAATGCTAACAGTGAACGGGAAACGAAAATGGGGAACAGCAAGCTGGACAGGTAATTGGGCCCCACACCAGCCACCTAAGCACGGTTAATGGTTAGAGTGTGTTAGTTAAGCAAGCCCGTTACAAAATAGCACAGATCCAAGCTTTCAAAGTATTCCACGAAGCCTTTCAGAGCTGCTTTTATATTTCGCGTAAGCCTCTGCAACAGTGCTTTGTATAAATATAATGGAAATCCAGCAGTACTAGTACAGGGCAGCAGCCATGGGAGTTATAGTGAAAATAGGTGAACAAGAAGAAGAAGTAGTGGAAGATGGGCGGCGCTCCTTCCTCTAGTCACTCAAAATCTGGTGATGTCTGCATTCCTCGCTGCAAAATGCCTTGTCGCCTCTGCAATGTAAAGAAATGGAATGTCAGAATTAGAGGGAAACATATTATGTTAATATATATACCTTATTATCTACAATGTCAAACCGCTTAAAATAATGTATATGCCCTTCAGCTGCAACTTTTAATCCGTAAATTTTAATATTTAAAAAGGTAAATTTTGTTTAATAAAAATAAGAATTAATTTTTTAAAAAAATAGTACAGATGAGATTTAGTATTATTATTGTGTGTCTGGTTATTGAAATATACAATAGAATGTCACGAGATTAGGAAAAAAAATAAAAATAAGAAAAATTAAAAATAAATTATAATGTAAAATCATTCAATCAAATTCTTTTATAAAATAATATTATTTTTGAAAGAAAATAAAACTGCTTTTTAAGATCTATTATTTGGCATGTCCTCTTTGTTAAAATATTTAGGTCACAAATATACAAGTATGAGCATCTTTGTTTTTATATAACGGATTATAATATCGTGTTGGAGTATACATATAAATCAAAAGTTTTGGCTTGGCTAAGCTATCATGAATAGGGAGTTCCAATTCATCAAAATCACTCAAAAGTTAAACTTGGCCCGATCATACTTGTAAAAAAATTATTACATAGTGTGTCCTTTTTGCTTAAATACTTAGACTACAGCTAAAAATATATCAGCAACTCTATTTTATATTGGAATTATAATAATATGAGAAATTATACATGTAAATGAAAAGTCTTCATTCAGCTAAGCTATCATTAAATAGGGAGTTCCAGGGCATCAAAAGCACTGAATAATTAAACTTAACCCAATCACACTTCTAAAAAAATGTTACCTAGTGTGTGTCTTTGTTTAAGTATTAGCCTTTATATGACTTTAGATCACAATCTTATGAAAGAATATACATCTAAATCAAAAATCTTCATTTGGTTAAATTTTTATGAAGAATTTCTAATTCATCAAAACTTAACCCAACAACACTTATAAAAGGTAAAGCTTTTTAATAAATAAAACTAAAATGAAAATAATACACTCATCATAAAAATACACCCTCAAAATCTAAACAGAACGAAGTCCAAGACAAAAAGAAATTTTTAACTTTAATTAAAATAACCCATCAATTTTCAACACAAAATTCTCACATCCAGAAAGCTATATGCCCTGAAAGAGGCTTGTACAGTTTGGAAAAGCGGACAATTAGCAAGAGCTGAAAAATTAGATATAAAAAAGCAGAAACGTGTTTCACATGGAGCCATTTGACTTTTAAAAGCACCAAAATTTTCTCAGCAGCAGCACTGGCTAAGAAATTTCAGATACCATGTGACCATCGCCTAGCTTAGTTTAAGCTCTCGTAATCGAAAAAATAAATAAACAATTTAAAGCCAAACTGATGAAAAGCCATGAAAGAATTAAAATCTAACTGCACTATAAATTGAATCAGAGAAAAGAAAACTGTACTATTACAAAATATAAATATAAGCCAGTACATAATTTATCAGCGAAGTAGGAATCTGTATTGACAGATTGGGCGTAAGTTTTATTGTAAACCTCACCTGTACATATATATATCCTTCTGGTGGGACAATTTTCGTCTGCAAAGGTAACAAGCGTACAGAAAATCCGCAGGTTCAAACGAGGATAAAGCTGAGGGCCCAGAATCTTCAAAGATCGTCTCTTTACATCTGCATAATCTTCCACCATTCTCCTCTGCTCTCCCCGATTTACTCCAAGACGGCAGTTTTACAGAGACAATGGGTATGGCCTTGCTTTGCTCATTATGATCAAGAACTACAAGAATTCCAAGGCCTACGCCTGACGAATATCTGCTATAATTTCTCATACCCAGGGGAGAAGTTGGGCTGAAACATCCATCTGCTGCTTCCGGAATTCCGCCATATTTACCAGACTTAAATCCAACCAGCACACGAAAATATTTGAAGACTGATCTGTTTTCTGAGGGGCTGTCAAACATGAGAACAGATTTGCTCTGTGTACTCTGTATGGGCCTTGGCCGCTTGACTGCCATTCTTTCTTTGTTGCAGAGTGAAAAAGCATGGTGTAGGAAAGAAATGGAAGGCTGTCGGCCTATAATTCGGAGGAGAAGATTATTTAATTTGGTTCTAGAGTAGTGTGTAACAGGCCTGCCAAGATACTTTTATTCTTTCTTTTGTGACCACATATTGAAATTTTGAGCTAATGTGCTGTAATGGCATAGGCCAGAGACCAGACACTTTCTGGTACAAGCTTTTTCTTTGTCGGCCTCATTAAAAAACTTCTTTGAAAATTACCGCTATAGTTGAACATTCGTCACGTTTTTTATATGTTTATCGTTGAAATTTAAAGCATTTCGCATCTTTTGCCATCTGACACATAGGGCCTAACGCTGGTTATTTAAAAGATGAAATGCAGGTCTTCAAAAATTAAAAAAGTGATTTTTTTTATTTTATATTGGAAGAAATGCAGATTAAAAAGTGTATCTTACTACGTCGCTTGATCAGGGTGGAACACATGGTGCATTGAGATATTCAAAGATTGAGTATTTTAATTAAGATTTTTAGTGTTTAAAGTTGACTATTATTATTTATAATAAATGGAATAATTTTTTTAAAAGAAGTCATATTTAAAAATTAACAAATTATGTAATGTTACATGGTGTATTACAAACATCTGATTTCATAGAAAATTATTGAACTAATTTTTTATTTTATGTATATGAAGAAAAGCATGTTGATGTGCATCATATTTAATGATGTGCTCTTGAAATCTAAAATTTAGGTAATGAAGTTGACAAGTTACAAAAATTTCATCATTTCAAATAACACATGAGTTTGAAAGATACAAAGTTAGAGTACATGACTACTATATCCTCTTGCCTAGTTACTCTACAATAAATGTGTTGGACAATTTCATTTCTAACTACTTTTGCACCAATGCTAGTTTTCAAAATTAGCAATATTGATTTTTTAATTTTGTTTCAATTTCGTAAGATGTCAAGCAAGGTGTTGTAGACACTTGAAACTTGACTAACATTTTCTGGTATCGCACTAATTATTAATTCATAGATTTTTTTTGTAATGTCACAGTACAATTCTTTACCTCTCTATATATAGGGAAATGGGCAGAGAGAAGAAATGTGAGAAAGATAGATATAGAAAAAGAGAAGGGAAGACAAATTTAGAGAGATAAGGGAGAGTAAGGAAGAGAGAGATTGAGAGAATACAAAATATAAAGATAAAGAGGGAAACAAAGATATAAAGAGATCTCTCTCTTTCTCTTCTCATATCTCTCTATAATATCTCTCCATATGTACCTCTCCTTACCTCTCTCTATATATCTTCCTCTCTCTATCTCTCTCTATAAACTTCATATCTCTATCTTTCTATCTATCCATCTCTCCCTCTTTCATTCTCTCCCTTTCTCTCTTTGTATCCCCCTCTTTCTATCTCTATTTATCTCTCTCTCGAACGTCTCTCTATTTCCATCTCCATATACATCTCTATCTTCCTCTATATCTCTTTGAGCCCTATCTCTATCTCCTTACCTCTCCTTACATCTCTTTCGATCTCTTTCCCATATGTCTTTCTCACTATATGTATCTCTCTATCTCTCCCTATTTCTATTCATATCTTTCCCTATTTCCCTCTCTCCATCTCTCCCCATCACTCTCTTTCTATATCTCTCAACTTCTCTATCCTCTCTTTGTTATATCTCCCTCTCCCTTCCTCTCTATCTATTTATATATATGTCCTCTATATCCATCCCACCGTTGTTCTCTTCCACTCCATTATTTATCTTTTCCATCTCTATCTCTATCTCCATCTCTATACCTCTCCCTCCTTCCTCTATCTCTTCCTCCTATTAATTATCCATCCACCTCCTTTATCTCACTTTCCCCCTCTGTTTTTCTTCCATGTGTCCCTCTTCTTCTCATGTCTCATTATCTCTATCTCTTATTTACTCCGTCTCCTCCATGTCTCCTCTCTCTCTCTCTAACCCTCTTCCATCTTTATATCCACCTTTCATTGTCTTTCCTTCCATCCTCCACTATGTTCTCTTTCTCTTTGTGTTTGTCCTCTCCACCCTCTTTCTTTCCATATTTATCTCTCTCTTCTTTATATCCCTATTTTCCTCTCCCTCCCTATCCTTCCTTTGTCTATGTCTCTCTGAGCTGTCCTCTCTGTTCCTCTCCCTCCCTTCCTTCCTCTGTCTGTTTATACATGTCTTTCTCCCTCCATTCTCTCCTCCATCTCTCATGCCCGCTCTTTGTTTTTCTGCTCTATCTCATCTCTATCTCTATCCCATGTTCATATTTCTCTTTATCTCTATCTCATTATCTATCCATCTCTCTCTACCACTATATCTTTCCCTCTCTCCACCCCTCTTTATATCACTTCATATCTCTATCTTTATATTTCATCTCTCCCTCTTTCTCCATCTCTATATATTTATCTTTTCCATCTCTAGATCTATCCCTTTGTCCTCTCTCTTTATCTCCCATCCTTCTCTTCATATCCCTCTCCTCCATCTTCATCTCCATTTCCATCTTTATCTCTATCTTTAATTTCCTCTCAATCTCTATTTCCTTACCCCCTCTTTCTCTTCCCCTATATGTATCCCTCTTTATATCCCCATATCTCCCTCCCTCTAACTCTCTTCCTATTGCAAACACAACATGAGCATGTTGGTAATGAGCCTTATTATCTTCCTCATTGAGAGGTTTTGTTTTAGTTGTGTTTGGATCCCTGTAAGTAGATGCATATTTTATTTGAAGCTATCAATTTTTCCATTGAGATCTTTGTTGCACAAACAACATCATTTTCTAAATAGCCTACCAATTGACCTCATTTATACTACACAAATATATGTAAAAAATAAACAAAAAAAATTCCCTAATTGATCTTCCACAATTATTCAATGTACCCATTGCACACCAAGGTGTGATTGCTATTATATAACAATTTTATATTAATAATAAGAGAAGAAACATTGCCAACATGTAATATCTAACTTCTAATTATTTTTAGTATATATTATATTTAAATTTTATTTATAAAATTTATTTAATATAATAATTAGTAATATAAACATTTATTAAATATATTATTTATTTAAAATTTAGTGATTAAAATTAGGTTTATAGTTATGAATAGTGTTACAACCATAGTTAGGATTAGAGATAGGTTTAGGATTAGGATAATGGTTTAGAATTTATTGTTAGGGTTAGAGTTAAGGTTAGGGTTAGGGTTAGGATTAGGGATAGAGTTAGAGTTAGGGTGTGAGTTAGAGATAGGTTTACGTCATGCAAATAACTAATTAAAAATACTAAAACACTATAATTAACAAAATTTACATTTTTTCACATTAATATAATTTAATTTTTTTTTCAAATCTAGAAAACAATAATTACAATACTATAAAAGCAAGTACTAGCCACAACATGACACTTGTTATATCTTATAAACAACATAAATTAGACGAAAAAAATAATACTCCATTTATAGCACCAAAAAGAAAACGATAGGACCTTTAAAATTGATCTCAAGTTCATAACTCAATTAAGAACTAGTTTGTGTGAAATTTTGAAACTACCTAAAGGAGATGTAAACATCATGGAATAGTGGATTATAAAGTGTGGATTTGAAATTATTGAAATCTTCCATTTATTTGCGGGCCTCATGATTATGATGTTGCACTGAATGCTTTCCCTTTCCTACAACAAACTACTTTTCTTTTCTATGCAGATTTTTACTAATAGTTGCCACATAGTGATATTCCCTCCCTTTAAATTTGTAATGCTGAAATTTTGAAATTTTTATTTAGTTTTAGGTTTTAATGTAGTTATATTGATAAGTGGTGCATTTTTATTTAGTTTAGTTTATTTATTTATATTTATGTTTCATTATAGTACTTTTTTATATTTGATTTGATTTATATTTATTTTCAATTCATTTATTTTATTATTAGTTTACATTTTTATATATTTATTTTAGATTTTAAGATCTATATTTGTTGTCTTATGTTAATTGTGTGATTGTTCAGTTCAATTTTGATTGATTCAAATTTAAAATTGTCGGTTCTTATTTTTAACTAGATACTGAGTGTTGATTTGGTATGCATATGTGAGACTATTTATTATGTCTTAGTATTTAAAGTTATTCATTTGTGCAATTATGCACATCCATGAATGCATGAAGGAATGACAAGGAATATTTGAGTTACAGGGAATGATTATTCTAAGAACACTTTGATTTGGAGCATAAAATTAATTAATTACGTCAAAATTTGTATCAACCACTTGTATGCTTGTTTGATGTCTTATAATATTTATCCAAGGTCGTCAAGTCAATCTAACAAGAGAGTTAACTAAGGAGAGCTTGACCCTTGTAGTTTGATAAATTCTCCCCAAAATATTTTTAAATATTGCCTATCCTTGTGTATCTTCAAAATATTAGAGATTGAGGTGAAGCTAGTTTTAGAAGTCCATTATATACTAGATATATCTTGTGAGTTACAAAACAATTTTATGCATTTGATAATATTTATGAACTTAATGTTCAACCATAAAGGGGCTTAAATTTGAGATAGTGAGCATATCAAGGAATCAATTCTTTAGGCATTGGTAGATTAATTTTGCACACTTTCAACATCCATATTCCATCAATGATTTGAGAGCTAAATATAAATGTCTTTTGTAATTAATTTTTGAAAAGAACACTTTAAATTATCAATTCTCCTATGAAATAGGAATTATAATCTCTAATAAAGCCATTTATAAATGTAGACGTTCAAATTATCCTGATTGATATCATGCACTCGATTCTAATTCACTAACACCAATTCTTCCTTAATCACTTCGTTACTAACCAATTAATTGAATAATCCTTATTTAATTAATTCATCAAGATTCCTCTTTTAATTAAATAAATCAACTTTATTTGATTAAATCTAATGTTCTCCTTTTAATTAAATAAATCATTTTATTTAATTAAATCTTAATGTTCCTCCTTTGATTAAATAAATCATTTTGTTTAATTTAATTAAATCCTAAAGTCATCTCTCTTAATTAAATAAATCAACTTTATTTGATTAAATCTAATGTTCTTCATTTAATTGAATAAATCAAATTTATTTAATTAAATCTCTAATCTCCCAACTATCCTCTCATTTGATTTAAATAAATCTAAATATCTAAATCAAATGTCAAATCAAACTAATCTCATCTAAGTTTTAATTAATCATTAATTAACTTCTAACACTAATCCTCCATTCCTCTAGCTTTTGCAACTTGCACATATAAATCAATTTATTCGATTTATTAATTCCTCTATTTTCATTCAAATGTGGCATATTCTTGGAATATTCCACCAATTTGAAATCTTCCTCCCAAAGGACTTTTGTTCTCCAACATGGCATTAAAGGCTCTTACATGTTCTTTTCTTGAGCCAACTTGGCATTAATTCCTCTAACATCCCCCCTTACACAAGTCACTTCTTCAAATTCAAATTTCACCTACATGCATTTAACATGCACATTGTCCAAAATGTGCTGCACTCTCCTTCATTAGCATGTTGACAAGTGGCACAATGCCATTGGTCTATCTTTAATCCCACATTCATCCTATTCCTCATTCTTCAATCTTTCTCCATTATAAATAAAGGCCTTCTCTATTTGATTTGGAATCCACAATCCATGTAAGATCATTATGCTCATTTGAATCCATAGTCATTCACAAGTTTAGGCAAGGTTATTATAGTTATTTTGAATTCAAGGCATCCATTTTCATCCATGTTAGCATGAGATTTCATCAATCATAGCAAGGTTATTGTCATTCTTCATTAAGGATCAATCAATCATCATCAAGCTTATCAAGGAATTGGGAAAGGGCTTCTTTCCACATCAAAGAAGCACCAATTCCCCCATGGGATGCTGGTTTGAGCATTAGAATGGGATTTAATTAGCTTCATTTGATTACTTTGCTTTATTTTTCATGTTCTTGTGTTTGAATGAATCTCATGGGGAATGCTAGTTTAGATTTGTTTATGGACTAATGTTTGATTGTTTGTTCATGTTGGAGCAGGTCTAGATCAAGCATTCACATTTTAGCACTAGAAGGAGGGCAAAAATCTCAAAATTAACACATTTTTTTGGCCATTTTCGTCATTTTTTGTCTTTTTTATCTTTCCAGGTCAAACACCGATGTTGGAGGAAATAGCGACACAATCACGGTCTCTATTTTTCCATAGAGCGATGTTGGTTTCCAAAGAGCAATGCTTAAATCCTCAAACATTGACACAATCATTTCAAGCGTCCCTATATGGCAATGTTGCCTTTGAGTTCAAATGGCTACGCTATTATTTTTTGCTTTTATAGTCAATCTTAAAATGGCTATATCTTGGTCTTTTTTGGAGCTTTTTTTTTTGAAGTGGGGTAGAATTTCATAAGCTATCCAATGGTGTGGGTGTTTCTCAACTTTTGGTAGAGTTGACATTTTCAAATTTTCACCTAAAGTCAAATCACATTGTAATTTAGTCTAAGTTTTAGGGTTTTTATGCTTAATCATTTATCTAACCTTCATATCTTCTTGTTTCTTGATTTCATCTAACATTTGGAGCTTCGATTGCAGGTTTTAAAGGATCATGGAGCATGGAAGTGAAAGAAAAAGAATTTGATACTCATAACAAGTATTTTTAAACACTTTGGCAGCATTTATAATCCCATCTTTAGGATCTTGTTATCTTCAATTTTAGGACTCCAATACATTTTGTTTGGGATTTAAAAAGAACAATCAAAGGGTTAAAAAGAACATTAGGAACTCACTAGACTTGGTTTTGGGTTTTTAAGAATCGAACAAAATAACTTCAAACACTTGATTTGGTGCTATAAAAAAGAACCCATTACTGCTTTTGAGGGCTAAAATGAACATGTTTCTTTCATATTTTATAATCTTTTTACAAACTAATATCATTTAAAGGCGTATGCACTTCTCTCATGCTTCACAGCGATCTTGAGAATCAAAAATCTTTTTGGTGATATTAGGTTGTCTAAAAGATTGCCTCCACACTTCAATTTGGGTTTTTTAAATTGAACAAATCTTGCTAGTGTAAGAAAAGGCATTGTGTGTGTTTTCTCTTTGTTCACGCAAACAAAGATTGATTGAAATACAGATGTACTTACTCGCTTTTGTTCACCTTTAGAGGGCCTACCTTGGTGGGAAAAAGTACTCACCCCAAGGGAATGACCCAAGCGGTAGCGAGCATGAGCCAAGCTCTTCCAAACCGCTATATAAATTTGTCATTGCAATGAAAATCATAAACAATGGGAAGCGGTGCATGATAACTCTCCCCCAGTGTCTTTATGATGAGTAAACTCCTTGTTCTAAGGGTTGGGAGATCTCTCACAAGGAGTTTATCATTGTACCCCCTAAACTGGATTCCCTTATTACTAACCTTTGTTTAGAATCCAAAATCCCAATATTTGTCGGCATTAGGAGGTCAGACCTCCAGAGTCATCCCACATATTTGTGGTTCTTTGTAGAGATGAAAAGTTCATCATGGGATATTCATGAGAACTGAATCTTGGCTGACTCAGGAAGTGTGTGTCATGGAGGGTAGCCATTGTGGTCAAGCTTCTAGTCATCCACTATGAATAAGCGCAACTTGATTTATCCAGGTGGGAACTCAACAAATATTTTATCTTCTATCTTAGGGTTGTGTAATATTTGAGTCAGTTAAACACATTGCTTGGATCCAAAATCTTGAAAATAAACATTCAACAAGGACATCAAATTTCAAACCTTTAGAAGGAGCAAATACCTTTGAAAAGTCTAAGTACTACTACTTGTCCTAGGGATTTCATTGTTTGCATATGGCTTTGGAAGATTGTTTTTGGTTGCTAGTGTTGTCATTGATGGCAACTAGAGTCATTAGTGTGCTCCGCAGTTTAGAAGTAACTCATACCGGAAGGAAAATTAGAAGATAGTATACTACCGACATAAAGCATGAAGAACAAAGTATCTGGTTGGTAACTTGGTCTGAATACTTCACCAAATCATTATTTTGTTGTGTGGATCCCCAGGGAAGCTTTTCAAGCATGTATGTTACCTAATTGGTAAGTTTTGTAATGTTGCATTGATTGGTGTACGAGTTTGGAGATTATGTAGAATGACTTATTGTTTATTTTCTCATTATGGCCGACCTAGTGTATATAGTGTGTCGCGGATGTATAAGGAGTAGTTGTTTTAATATTTCTTGTGTTGGGAATTTTGATTTGGGTCCCTACTAGAGTCTAGCCAACTTGTGTGGGTACACATTAATTCTAATTGGTGATTTAAGCCGACATGTGGAAGAATATTATATTTTGTTTAAAGCCAACATATAGTAATGAAAACTTGTTAGCGGATATATATATGAGATCGGTTGATTCATTTTGTAGACAGAGTGTGAAGAAGTGTGAAATTGTGTGAATGTGTGTAGAGCAGAGTAGATGTGTGTGCAAGTATTAGAAGGGTTTCAGAAGGGAAAAAAATAGAGCAAAGAAAAAAATAGAGTCAGTCAGAAGGGCTAAAGATCATTTTAACTGAGCATCATTGGAACTGAATCTAGGCATTTGGAGATGCTATTTTCCTAGTTTAACCTTTTTGTTGTATTCTCAAATATTTTTTAAGGCAGTGAGCCTTCCTTATTTTGAGCAGTGAGCTCTAGGTAGTGTGCCTAATTTCAAGTGCATTCCCTTTTGTTCATACTTTTAACAGAGTATAAATTGTAGATTAATCTCCACCGTGGTTTTTCCCCTAATAGAGTTTCCACGTAAAAATCTTGGTGTTCTTTAATGTTTTTGCATGTTTCCTTCTGTTTATATGTTGTGGATGCTATTAAAGTTTGAATATTGTTGTGATAGTTTAAGATCTGATTTGAAATTCAAATATTGTGGAACACTGATTCACCCCCCCTCTCAGTGTTCCTAGTGTCCAATAATTGGTATCAGAGCAGGTTCCTCTTTTGAAGTTTAACAAATTGAGGTGGATTTTGGATTACAATGGACGTTGGTGGTCTTCAATAGTAGCTTATGGTGGCACTTGATGATCTTGATCAGTCTAAAGTAGAGGTCATGGAGTTAAAAGAAAATCTTGTGACTGCTGAAAAATTCATTCAATCACTAAAGGATAAAATAAATGATTCAAGGGAAAAGAGGAAGGAACTATGTGGACAGTTGAAGCAAAAAGAAAGCAAAGAGCTGAAAGATGTTCATCTGAATCAAACCCTAAAAGAAATAACAGAAGAGTGTGAAAATCTTGCTAAGGACAATGTTGCTCTAAAGCTTGAGATGGAATCTGTGGCGATGAAGTTAACCAAAGAGATTGAAGAAAGAAAGAAGGAGGATAATCTGGCCTAGTCCTTGAAAGAAAATTCTGAGGAATGCAACAGAGTTAATAGTGTATTCATTTAGTTGGAGATTGAACTGCAACAATCCAGAAACAATGAACAAGAGCTTGAGAGACAAATAGTTATTCTTAGAGATGAGCTTGCTACTGCAAATGAGTTTAAGGAGAAGTTTAGAATTAGTTCTACTAAGCTTGATGAGATGACTAAAGGACAAAAGGATGTGAATGATAAGCGATGTCTTTGCTATGTGAAGGATGAGAGCTCCAGATCTGAACAAAAGGACCCTAAAAAGAAAAATCAGAAGAACAAAGGAAGAAGATATCTGGTAAGGCAACCCAATGCTCAGAAGTTTAATGGTTACTGATTTGTTTGTAATAAATTTGGACATATGGCCTATTAGTGTAGAAGTAAGATAAATTAGATAGTAGTCCATCATTTTCTGGTCAGTGTTTTAACTACAAAAATTTTGGTCATAAGTCAATTGAATGTAGAAGTATGTCTGTCAGCATAAGGAATACTAAATGCTACACCTGTGGAAGATTTGGACATGCTGCTAATCAATGTAGATCAAGAGGAAATCAGTGGAATGGATGGTATAGACAAAAAATTATGGTATGCTACAATTGTAACAAATTTGGTCACATTGTAAGATTTTGTAGGAACAAAAACATGGATAGGAGAGCCCGGTGTATCAAGGAAGAAATTCATAAAAAGGTGATAAAGGAAAATGAAAAGCATTTGTGGAAGTGATAAGAGATCAGATGAAGAAAATGTGGGTAAAGAAGAGTGAATCTGATGAAAGTAATAAGGCTGTACCAGGAGCTCCCTCTGGTAATTCATCCGACAATTGATTTCAGGCCATTGGCCTAGGGGGATTTTTCATGAAAATCTTTTGTCCCCCTATGTGTAGTTGGTACCAGATCGTAGGAAGTTGTCAGTAGATGTATTATTCATCCTAAAATGTATTAGCGATCGCTTGTTTACAAAGATGAAATCTTGAAGGTCCGTAGATGGATTCTACTCTTGTTGTCTGAGAATGCAGAGTAATCGAAACATTTAGGGAAAAGCATTTAATGCGGTAGGAAGTTAAGTGTGTGAAGTTATAAAAGGGAATTTGGAAAGCTCATTTGTCACCGTGCATTGAAGGAGAACAGTTGGAGAGCTTTTTCAGCAAAATCTTGAAGGAGTGAAAGTCAATTCAGCGGTGAATTCTCCAGGTATTTCAGTTCCTTGTCAATTTCATACTTATTTGGTGATTGGTAGAACCTTGTTCGGTATGGAAAATGAAGCAAATCAAAGGAACAATAACTTTGGATGAATATAGTAGTCGAAAGGTCAGGGATGTAAGAAACTTGTTGTCTACCGACGAATTGAAGAAGCTTGGAGGTGTAAAACACACAAGTTTGGACATTTGGAATGAGTTTCCATATTTCGTCAATGTGGAAGTGGTTCGGTTTATCTTGAACAGATTGGATAATGATATCCTTACTCTAGATAAACCCTATCAAATTTCAAAAGAAGTAATTAGAAATCTAACAGGATTTTGCAATATTGGAGATGTCCTGAAAAAGAAATCTATTCAAAATGTTGAGGTTGAAGCCCTAACCAGTGTAAAAGGAGATTTGAGGGCTCTGATGATTACAATGATCAAAAATCCATTATCAAGGTATATTTCATATGGAATCTCTTACAAAATTTTCTTTAGAAATAGGGAAGGTGCAACCTCTACAGGCGTAGTCTACATTGCACACAAAATGATAATGGAAGACAAAGACTTTGATATGTGTGGATTGTTGAAGGATCAATTGATGGAGAATGTACAATTGACGAAGGATATAGATTACTCTTTTAGGTTTGGTACCCTACTTATATGCATTATGATGTATTTCCTGAATTGCTTACCTCAGAATGATAATGTGATATGGAAGGAAAATATACTGGTTTGTAAGCAAATTTTTGAGCATTTCAACACTTTTGAAAATGGTGAACAAGTTTATGAATTTTTTTTTAGAAAGTTGTTAGGAAAGTTTGGTGTAAGTGATATTCCTCTCCCGATAAAAGTAGTTGAAGTTGGATCATCCTCCGGTAAGGTGGAGAAAAAGCAGAAAAGAGAAAGAGAGTTAGCTGATGTCACTCCTCCAGCACCTAAGTCAACAAAAGTTGAGAGAAAAGGTAAAGAGCAGATAGTTGTGGATACAATGGATGAAGATTCTAAGGATTACACACAAAGAGATGAACCAAAACTAATTGAACCAAATGTGGTAATAGCATAAGAAAGTGATGAAGAAGGTGCTTTATTTAAAGCAAAGATAGTGCAGATTGTTCAGGAAGAAGATGGAATGCAAAAGATAACTAACATATGGATAAACGAACCATCATATGAATAGGACTTCATTGAGGACACTCTAGGAAGATACTTTGTGGACAATAACATTGAATTGGAAAGTTTGCAAAATGTACTTCCAGAAGAATTGATTGAATGTATCAGGGAGGCTATGGCCTCTATGCCTCAAGATAGAAAAGAGGAGGAAATAATCTCAATCTGAAGATACAGTTTAGGCTATCTCTCACCAAACTGAAAAAAGAAAATGAATGTACTAAGACAATGCATTGACTCAGCAAATAAGATCTACAATTATTGTCTTAGGTGGCCTCATGTGGTTGGTAAATACAAGGACAAGTTGGAGCAAATTGAGAATGAGCTGATTAGAATTGGTCAAGACTACAGTATGGTTCAGGACCAGAATGGAGTAGTTAAGAAGAAAATTCATGAGCTGCAGGTTGAACATGCAAAGGTTCACTTTTCCAGAAACACTCTTATGGATACCTTTTGGAAAGTGAAGGATCATACCGAATGCAAATTGGAGCAGCTGATTGAAGTTCTAAAAAAAGGAGAAAAGTTGGAAGAAGCCATTACCATTCATGAATCCCTTGTCTAGGTCATCAACAGGACATCAGAAAACAATAGCCTGATAATAGCTATTGGGATTGCAGTGGAATCTTGGAAGAAATTTCTTCTGGAGAGGAAAGATAAGTATAAAATAATTTTCTAAATTTAGCAGCAATTGCAATTTTTTTTTTATCAATTGGGGGAGAGAATGCAGTGAGAGAGAGTGTAGTAAAAATATTAAGGGGGAGAGAAAGTAGTGGAAGGTTTTTCATTGATGTCAAAGGGGGAGAAAATGCAGTGAAAAATTCCTTAACATCCAAAGGGGGAGCAATGTTTTGCTGTGTTTTGAAGCTTTGAGTTTTGGTTCTGACACTTAGTCATTTTTCACTAAGTGTTGCCATCAATGCCAAAGGGGGAGATTGTTGGCATATGGATTTTGGAGATTATTTTTGGTTGCTATTGTTTTCATTGATGGCAACTGGAGTCATTAGTGTGGTCCGTAGTTTAGAAGTAGCTCATACCAGCATGAAAAGCAGAAGACAATATACTACCAGTAGAAAGCATGAAGAACAAAGTATTTGGTTGGTAAGTTGGTCTGAATACTTCACTGGATCATTATTTTATTGTGTGGATCCCTAGGGAAGCTTGTGAAGCATGTATGTTACTTGATTGGTAAGTTTTGTAATGTTGCATTGATCAGTGTATGAGTTTGGAGATTCAGTAGAATGACTTATTGTTTATTTTCTCATTATGGTCGACCTGGTGTATATAGTGTTTCAAGAATGTATAAGGAGTAGTTGTTTTAATATTTCTTTTGTTGGGAATTTTGATTTGGGTCCCTACTATAGTCTAGCTGACTTGTGTGGGTACGCATTAATTCTAATTGGTGATTTGAGCCGACATGTGGAATAATATTATATTTTATTTGAAGCTGACATATAATAATGAAATCTTGTTAGCAGATATATATATGAGATTGGTTGATTCATTTTGTAGAGAGAGTGTGAAGAAGTGTGAAAGTGTGTGAATGTGTGTAGAGCAGAGTAGATGTATGTGCAAGTATTAGAAGGGTTTCAGAAGGGCAGAAAACATAGCAGAGCAGAGTAGAGAAAAAAAAATAGAGTCAGTCAAAAAGGCTGAAGATCATTTTAACTGAGCCTCATTAGAACTGAATCCAGGCATTTGGAGATGCTATTTTCTTAGTTTAACCTTTTTGTTGTATTCTCAAATATTTTGTAAGGTAGTGAGCCTTCCTTATTTTTAGTGAGCTCTAGGCAGTGTTCCTGAATGCAAGTGCATTCCCTTTTTTTCATACTTTTAACAGAGTATAAGTTGTGGATTAATCTCCACTGTATTTTTTCCCCTAATAGGTTTTCCACATAAAAATCTTGGTGTTCTTTAATGTGTTTGCATGTTTCCTTCCGTTTATATGTTGTGGATGCTATTAAAGTTTGAATATTGTTGTTGATAGTTTAAGATCTGATTTGAAATTCAAATATTGTGGAACATTGATTCACCCCCTCTCTCAGTGTTCCTAGTGTCCAACATTCATCCTTAGAGGCTTCTTAGTATTTGGATTTATATCTCAATTTGCTCTCACTAAAGTCAACATTAGGGAACTATTGTCTTTATTTTCTCAATTTCCACATAATGGACTTTGTGGGATGAAAAGAAATTGGGACATTAGACATTTAGTTTGAAAAGCTAAAGCAAGAAAGTGTTTGTGGTAAAATCAATTCATCAATCAATATGAAATCAATTGAACCCCACACATGTGTCCTTGTTTAACTTTTTTCTTAGGGTCTTTTGAGAAAACATTGATCTTTTGGTTTGAAGTACTCTTAGGGAAAAGCATGTTCTTCAAAACCTTGGTCTCATAAAAAAGTATCTCTTATGTTCATTTAGGATCAAAACAACCAATCATTTCATCCATCTCAAACATCAATCAAATCCCATCTCACAAACAACTTTTGAACCATTGGAAAAATCATTCATACTAGACTTTTGGTAAAATCCTTCAAATCAACATCAAAATCACCTTGATTGGCTAAGTGTGTGTGGATGAATCCTTCCTCATACATCTAGTTAAATTATCATCCTTGTGGACAAGTTTATTCCAAGATAACATCCAACATCTTGGGGTTTATAAGTCCATTATCCAAATCAAATCCAATCCAATCCAAATAAAAGAATCCAAAGAATCCTAAAGTCTAGTATTCCTCTAAGGGTATTAAAAGTTCAACACCCACATCATTCACCCTTTCATCCTTCATCTCATCATTGGTCCTAAGTTCCTTAGAGGTCAACAAGGTCAAAACACAAGAAAAACATGGAATATAAACTTTATTCATACATCATGAGTGGTCTAAATCAGCCAAACTATCAAAGCCTTACAGTGCCAATTGATTATCAAAACTCACATTTACGCAATCCATACATGGCATCATTATCTCCTACAAACCTCAATGGTACAAAAAATGTGAGTATGCCCAATCTAAATTTTGGAACACCTTTCCCTATGGTAGATTTAAATCAAAGTCCAAACCTACAAATATATCAATCAAACAATCAATGCATGAGTCTTCAACAAAACAACATTATCCCACCAAATCCATACATGCCAAATGTGAATATACCAAGTACAAGTTTACCAAACATGAACATTTCAAATCCACACTTGGTAAAATTTAGGATAGATATGTTTGAAAATCATACAAATGTTGTTCAAAATCCATAAAAAAAAAACAACTCCATGTATTGATCCAAGTCAAGGTAACACCATGCAAAATCAAAGTTACCTAAATCAAGGCAATGTGATTCCCAACCACAACAATGATCAATTTCAACCTATAATGCCAAATTTGAACATCATCACAAATTAGAACATTGTCCAAAATCAATTTGTCCATGATCCCATACAAACACCACAAGTATGCATTCCAAATCTGCTTGAACAAAAACCAAATCAACTATATCAAGGGTGTCAAGATCAAAATCAAGACCAAATTTTGTGAGATCAAATTGCTTCACTCAAGCCAAAATAATTGACTCATTGCGCCAAGAGACATCTCCACCCCAAAATCAATACACTCTTCCATTGGTTAAACCATGTCATCAAAGCATTAAGTTGTGTCCACAACCACATCAAGAACAATATCTCCAATGTCAAGAAGTTGGATATCAAGATCAACAACATCAACAACAAACCCAACCTCCACATCTCAAAGATCAATCACCACATCTCAAATATCAATCACCACATCTCCAAAATCAATCATCACAAGGTGAATTTAAAGTACAAATCTCACAAGGTAACAAACAAAAATACACACCACTTGAGGAACCGATTGAGTTTGTCATGCAACAGCTAGTCCAAGCAAATTTCATCAAAATCCTCATTTATGAAAATGATCAAGAGCCTCAAGTTAAACCACCATGGTATAACAAGAAGCACCTTTGTGATTTTCACAAAATAAAGGGACATACAACATCAAATTGTATTCGAATCAAAAATCTCATCCAAGACCTTATTGATAAAAAAATAATAACTATTGAGGACAATGATGAAGATTCAACCACTAGTGATAGCATTGAAAATCTCCCCAGTACAATTGTTGAAAACAATGATCAAGATTTATCCATCAATGAGCACCTTGAAGATGTTTCTACCTCATCCGAAGATCAACTCAACTTACATCAAGAGTCACTTTTTGATCATGATAAAACCCCCCCCAACAATATCTGACAATGATCTATTTCAAGGAGTGTTAACATTATTTGATCCTATAATCAACGATCCTTCCACCAATGATCATTTTGACAATACCTATACCTCATCCAATGAGTTTGTGGACATATCTCAAGAATTCATTCCAAAGCATGATCAACATCTTTCACCAAAGTCTAGCAATGGTCCTTTCCAAGACATATTGACATCCATCAACCTCATGGTTGCAACTATTGAAGGGATCTTCAACTCAACATTTGATCCAAGTCCACTCAAAGATCAAGAGGATATTGAGCCACTTCCCATGCCTAATGAGGATATCCAAGAATCCTTTATAAGCAACCCATCCTTTGAAATTCACCCATGTCAAGAACTGGATCCAAAGCATGCCAAAAGAAATTCCAAAATTAATCAAGATCAAGAATTCATATCTCCAAGATACTACAATGATCTAATGGACACTCTCTTATCTATACAAGATGTTGCAAATGATGATCATATCCATATAACACATATTACTCCATCTACCCATGAGATGCTTACTCCTAATGGACATGTAGATGATCTCCATTCAAAACAAGAGTCTCATACTCTTGATATTATTACCAAGGAACAATAGTCTCCTACTCTTAACATTTGTACACATGATCAAGATATAGAAAAATCTAGAAACATATCAGAAATGGGTCATGAAGAAGGCTTCTATAGAAGTTGTGAATTAGAAACATCTTGTGAAGGCATATAAAAAATGAATCATGAGGGAGAGTTTTACGTGGACAATGAATCATCAACACCTCTTGAAGAAGCATTAAAATATGATACTTCACAAGATCAAGCTAAAGATATGAATTGGGAAGTTATCCCACTTATGAAGGATCATATCACTTATAAACTTGGATCACTTACCTTTTTTAGGGCAAGCTATCTTATCAATGAAGAAGCTATCACCTTTGAAGATCCACAATAGAGCAAAGAAGGATTAGCACCTTGTTTCCAAGG
The DNA here is from genome assembly GCA_007258455.2 of Sequoia sempervirens. Classification (NCBI taxonomy): domain Eukaryota; kingdom Viridiplantae; phylum Streptophyta; class Pinopsida; order Cupressales; family Cupressaceae; genus Sequoia; species Sequoia sempervirens. The sequence goes on along the minus strand of VDFB02358134.1, from coordinate 25,845,322 downwards.
TAAATCATACCCTATAGATTGCAAATAAAATGTTTCAACAGATGAATTATCAGGGCAAAGGATTAGGCCTACATGAATAGGGTATCCTAGAACCAGTGCAGATTATTGGCAATCCTAAGCATCAAGGTCTTGGTTATTCAGTATTGGGGGCAACTTCATCTCAAGCAAACGTCAACATAGGAAGCACGAAGAATCCTTATGATGAAATCAATGTGAATACTACAACCATCCACATCATGAATCTTCATCCACCCATCACCCCATCCATGAATTGGGACCAACATAAAAAGAAGGATTTGAATCAAAGTACAAAGAACATTATCAAAGAAAAAGAAGTTGGGAAGCATAATAGACAAATCAAATACAAGTGGATACCAAAGAAATATTATCCCTATCAAACTCCATTAGTCAAAGAAACTATGGGGAAAAATAAAAAAGGGAAAAGTATCCATCAAAGATGTCCACAAAAGCAAAATAAGGCTTCTCAAGTGATGTACAAAGTATATCAAGTGATTGTTCCTAATTCCACACACACTTTTGTATCCACCCATCATTGCTCATCTTCTCAAGTTTGGAGAGTCAAAGGTTCCAAACTATCAACCAATCCATCTTTTATTCCTAAACACACTCCATCCATGCCTCCACGCATGATATCCAATTCTCACAATGACCATTTATTGGCAACCACCCTTCATCATAAGGATTCAAAAGGCACTCTATCACGATGTGCGCATAAAGATAAAGTTAACTCTGGTATCAACAAAGCAGATCAGGAATCTCAAAAGTTGTATTCAAGTGCA
>VDFB02358134.1:25815657-25844422 GCA_007258455.2 Sequoia sempervirens | reverse complement strand
TTGTTCTTTTACTTTTTACTTATTCACACTTATAGTGGATAAACTAGATAAACTCAACAACAAACCCTTTAATCCACAACCTCTAATCATCAACATACTGAGCTAACCAATAGACTAAACTTCACTTCACCATTGACAACCTGCAACTTATTTTATTACAATTTTCTCAATATCCTCGACATATACGACTTCTAAGACATTAATGCCAATAGTGTTGACATCAATGACAACCACATATCAACAACATAGCCACAACATCCAACACTGAAAAAGCCACCTTTTAACCTTAATTTCTCATGATGAACTTTCCTCCAAAAACTCCACCTTTTAACCTTAATTTCTCATGATGAACTTTCCTCCAAAAACTTACATTGATGATGCCATCAATTGTACTTCACTTTTCAATCAACCAGATTAAGCTCCATCATATATAACCAACCGGATCAAACTTAGTCATGTTAAAAAACACATCAATATTACTTTAGAGAGGGGGAACCAACAGGATATGCATAGCAACACTCCCCCTATGCCAAGGTAGTTGGCTCAGATTTTGATAGAGCTTGTACCAAGATCCAGTACCATAGAAGAGTTCTCCACACTCATTTCCTTTTTCTTCCACACCATGACGATCTTGTTCTTAGATTCACCCGATTCTGCAACCTTCTTTTTGTTTTCAGGATTTTTCAGAGCAACATGTCTGCATGTGTTAGCATAATGTTCTAGTTGACTGCACTTGTAACATATTTGTCCTGACTTAACTAAGTTAACCCTAGATCTGCACTAATTAGCTTTGTGACCATAACCATGACATAAATAGCTATTACCATGAAAGAGATTATTCATTACATTCCTTCTAGCTAGATTAGATAATTGACTTATGCAATGACTTGCTTTGTGACCAAACTTGTGACAGTTAAAGCATTGATAACTCGATTCCTTCTTGCTTCTGCACTCTATAGCCTTATGTCCAAAATTCTTGCATAGAAAACAATATCCATTAAACGATAAGTACCTTTGAGCATTTGGTTGCCTGATCAATGGTCTTTTAGGTGTTCTAGAGTTCTAGACCTTGTTTGTTACTCTAGATCTCACTTCAACTTCAACTACTTTTTCTTCACCCTTAGTGTTCTGATTTGAGTTTTCACCAGTGAAGCCAAGTCCTCCCTTATCCTTGTGACATTTCTATAGGGACAAGAGTTGATCTAGAATTATTCTACTTTCACATACTCTTGCTTCTATTTTTAGCCTTCTTAACTCTTGATCTAACTTCTCATTTTCTTCTGATTTTTGTTTGATGGTATCCTTGAGATTTTATTTAGTCTTCTTCCATTCTTCCATTTTCTATTTGATAATATCTTTGAGATTTTCTTCAATCTTCTTGCATTCATCCAGTTGCTGCTTTAAATCCACAATACTTTCCTTTGACTCTTTTGATTCCTAACTAACCTCTCTGTGGCTTGCTTTGAATTTCCATATTTTCTCCCTTAGCTTTGAGATACAAGCATTTGCTTCATTGAGGTTTTCTTTCAATTCTTCATTTTTATATTATGAGCTTTCCATATCATCTAACATTATCTTCAGTTCTTCCTCAGAGTGATAAGCTCCTACCATTTGTTGAAACTACCAAGATCTCCCTCAAGTAGTTAAGCTCTATCTCCAAGGGACCAAGCTTTGATACCAATTGTTGAACAGTCCAGATAACTAAGAGGGGGGGTAAATCAATTATCATAAGATAATTTTCTTTTCTTTAATTAATTGGGAGTAGGCCTATATCAATAAAAAATAATCAAATAGATAAGAACATGAATGCACACAACACCAAGCACAATGAACACCAAAATTTATGTGGAAACCCAAGAAGGGAAAAACCACGGAGAATGCTAATTCTCAATTATAGAACACCGGTTAAGGTGACATCGGTTAAGGTGATTTTTACAAAGGCTCACTACCAAATTTCTCATTGCAGGTAAGGCTCACTGTCGGTGGGCTCACTGCCCGATTAATACATCTGATTACAAAATAGTCTCACTGAAAAAATTGAATTGATGAAGTTGCATCTACATATACATGATTTTAGTTTTGGTTAAGAGCACAATAACTATTTGCAGCAGATCTGGTCAAGAATCTTCTACACACCTTCCTTGCACAACCTCTGTAAAATAGATTACTTCTTCCTTCGAACCCTTTTATCTACTCGCACACACCATACTCCACTCTTCTTCTTTCATAAAAAAAAACAAACTTTTACTTATACGATTCCATGCCTTCATAATCTCCTAGGTTGGCTAGACACAATGTCTTCCTAGTCTTCTAAGTCATCCAAACACAATTTGAATTTAGATCACCAAAAAACATGTCAGCATGAGGAACAACCTTGAAATATTCAATAAGGCCTTGCACACTAACACTAGACCCAAAAGATAGGTCACACATAAAGTTATTCTTACCACGTTAGAAAGGGACCCATAATTAGGTCATGTACATAAGATCGGTTCATTACATAACATAATTATCAAAAGATAGAAAACTTTGAACTACATGAAATATATTCAGGAGTTGATGGGAATGCCACAACCAAGACCAAATCTTGATTATCATCAATTTTAGTATCAACCGGAGAAACACAATTTGACATACCAAAACTTGTAACATGCTACATGAATGTCCAGATAGCATGGTTACTTAGAGTAAGATTTGAGCACAATATCCAACATCAAAAGATTAGACTTCATTATTTTGCATTAACTATCTTCCACGAATGTCCCAAAGAGAAGTACTTCCATATCTGGATCAAAGATAACATCCATACTATGTAACATCAAGGTATATGATAGGATAGATCATTTATGTATATCATCAAGAGCTCAACATTCCAAATCCAGGTTTTGACATCAATGACAACAATGCTGAATCATCTCAACAAATTCTCAATAGATTCATTTTATTTGTATCCTTGTGCCAACAAGAACAAAAATGGTTATCCAAAGAAAACTAACAAACATAAAAAACACATGAGGGTACAACACATGCGAGCCGATCTAAAGAAAATTGTTTGCATCCCAATCTTGCTCATCATAAATGGAAGACAAAGAATAAGCTAAAGGAACTATGACAAGTGGTTGGTACAAGGATAAGTATCAGGTTCAAATGAATCACTCATTAGGAGGATCATCATGGTAGTCCCCATCTAAATTCATTGATTTGGTAAATATAAGCACTAATTCATTATGATCTTCTTTTTGTACTTTGATCTTTTCTTCCACTTCACTATTTGAATGTATCACAATACGCTGCATATTAGTACTATTATCATGATTACAAGCACTATCATTTGCATAAGTCTCTTTCCTTTTTTTCTTAGGCTAGGATAGGTAAGGTTTGGTTTCATGTTTCGACAAGGCTATGGGGTGGAGTCGGGTAATGACAAGGATGGATGAGTGGGAGGTATTTCATCGGAATTGGGTTAGATGGATGGATGGTCACTAGGTAATTTGTTTTACACTCTTCAACAAGCTAAAAAGCCATAGCACAATGTATTATTTTATGCTCTTTTTCACTTCTATTTCTTTTTGTATGAGCTTCAAATTGTGAAGGGGTAATTGAGGTGTTTAGAAACATTAGCCTATTTTCTTCCTTTCTAGGAGGAATCAAAGGTTGGGAGACCATCGAGTTCTTAGGTTTCAACCTAAAGAACTATTTTTCTTTTGGAGACAAAAAATTAATTACACGGTTGTCTCTTGGTCCTTTATAGGATGGCAGAGGGGGAAATGCAACATACTATAGTGTAGAAAATTGTACTCCTTTTATGTGATAGTACAATTTCACACTTAGTTTGGACCTATTTTGGTGACCTCACATTTATGCATTTTTAACCTTCATAAATAGGCCCCTAAATCCCTTTATTATGCATCCCAAGGCCTATTTTTATCATTTTCCAACATTGCAATTTGCATTGAGCAAACACATTTAATTAATTGAAGGCCCCAAAATACATTAATCCTAGATTTTTAGGCCAAGATCCATTCACCCTTGGGCGAATGGCTCCCTTTTAAGATCCAAATTCAAAATTTAAACATGTTTTTGGTGGTATTTTATAGTTCCAGATTCAATTTTCAAATGTTGGCTTTTAGGATTTAATAATCGGGAAATTAGAAAGGAAGCCTATAAAGCCTAGTCTTTTCACCATTTTACATTAGGTTGCAAAGAAGATTGAAAAGATATTCACAAGATTAGCACTCAAGAGAAAGGAGAACATTCAAGCAAACAAAGTTGAAGTCTTGGATCAACATTGCAATCATTTTTATAGGTCTTCAATCTCATTTTTTCAAGGTTGATCAAGCATTGTTCATGATTGAAGATTGATGCCTATGGTGGATCAAGATGGATTCTAGGTTTTGGGACATGCAACTAGCCATTTCACTTGATCTAATGACTTGTTTTCTAGTAATATCATCTTCTCTCTTCATTCTACTAGCCACCTAAAGCAAGGTATAATTATATTTTGGATCTATTGGGGTGTCTTGATGTCTCCCTAATTAGGTCTTTATTTCATTGTTCATGTTCATTTAGGGATCTTATTCTAACACACTTGAATAAGGTTTATTTACATTTTGGATTTAAACAATATTAGACACACTTAAGGTTAGGGCTCACACACACATTTATGTTTCAGATCTGTATTTTTTTATCAAGGTTTAATTACCAAACTTGGGGTTTGACCGAGGCAAACCCCCATACAAACAAACCAATTTTTTTAGTTTTTCTCCAGGTACAAATCCGAAAGTGGAGATTGAAAGGTACAAGTAGGAAGTGCAGATCAAAAGCTACAAATCCAAATTTTGAAGTTTCAGAAAATCCTGGCAAGACCCATTCGCCCTAGGGTGAATCAGTCCTAGCAAGACACTCAATAGATGATTTTGGTGATAGGTGCATAAAATCCTAACCTTCTCAAATCTGGTGTAGGTTTGTTGGTTCTGATAGTTTTAGGATTTAAATTTATGATTCAAGTTTTACATTTCACAATTGGGTTTATTTACTATTTTTTAGTTTTTCTTTCTGAAGTGCATTTCAGGTTGATTTTCCCTATCCTCAATCATAAGGAAAACAACAAGATCTCCATTAAGGTTGACTTGAACTTGAGGGTTGAAATTCAATATTACCTTTGGGGATCTCTTTTTCCTAATGAAATAGGGAAGATAAGTGCATACCTCCATTCCTCATTCCATTTTGATGAACCTATTTCCCTTCATTTCACATACATACTAGTTGGTTGGGGGAGGATGCTTGGTTCAAATTGAATTTCGTTCACTATTTGTGGGGTAGGAGGAACAACCATTGAAGTCATTGGAGATCACAAAACCTCAGGCACGATATTACTAAGGGATAACTCAACTATATGCTTAGCTTTAAATTTTTGATATGAAACAAATGAGTGATCCTCATGAGGCTTAATGGGTTGAGGCCAAAAATAATCTAGAAAAAAAATTCCACAAGAGGCCAAAGGCTTAAATATGCTATGATAAATAGTATATATTTTTTCTTCAAATGTGAATTTAAGATATTTGTGAATAACCAATGAGACTAAATTCATGGAGCCTAGCCATGGATGGTCTAACTTCACACAAAACTAGTTTGATATTAAGATTATTGTAAATGAAAAATCCAATTTTTTAGGCCCAACCTTTACTGAAAGAGTTATAGAACCAATCATAGGGCGAATAAAACCATCATGAGCCTTTCAAAATGATTTTAGTTGTTCATAATTGTCTTTATAGAGTTCATGCACATATAATATTTTTTTAGTGATCACATTTACTTCACACACAAGATCAATGAGTATTCCCCTTATGGTTTTATCATTGATTCTACCAGTGATATCAAGAGGATAGTTAGGTACAGTTATAGAAGCATTAATGTGTGTGAAATCAATATCAAGCAAAAGATTGGTTTGACCTCTACGATGTTGAAATTCAATCAAGTGTTGACAATGTTGGATAGATCATTATCATCTTTATTATCACTATATTGGAAAAAGTTCATCAAATGAATTGGCAATGGGTTTGTGAATATTTTCAAGTTTTGGTTAGGTGGTGAAAATGATTTAGTTCCTTTGTGGTCGACACTAGTCAACTGGATTTTATTAGAATTGATGAGGTCTTGCACTTGGTGCTTAAGACACATACATCCTTCCATATTGTGTTCAGGTGTACGATGATATTGATAAAAGGATTTTATGTTAAAGTTTGGTGGTAATGGTTTGGTTGTATCAATCAATATAATTGGAGGAAGTTGAACCATATTCATGTTTAGCAATTGCAACACAATCACATGGAGAGAATAACAAAATTGTAAAAATTTCCTATTTCTTGGCCTAAATTGATATGGTGTTGTAGTTGCGATAGTGACTTGTATTTCAATGTTATTAGCAACTTGATGATTGTTTATCTTGATGAAATTTTTGTTTTGATTTTTAAATCATTGATAGTTGTTTTGAGGCATGGCTTCAGATTGAACAGTAGGAGTCGATGAAGGTGTACCTTCATATTGACTAACCAATATTTGATAATCATGAAGGACCATACATAAGTGTGTAAATGGAGGATATTTCATCAATAGTATCTTATCTCTAATATTAGGTTGTAAGTTTCCTATGAACACCCTTTGAATGTCAATGTCTAAAAGACTATAGGATATTTGTGAATAAAGTGATTGGTATTGAATCCTATAAAATTTGTTATTGTCTCTTCAGGTCCTTGTTTACAATGAACTAAATTCATTAACATAACTTAAGTTCCAATCTTTTCTTGAAAATGTTGAATGAATTCGTTAACTTTTTGTGTAAAAGGACATTATCAAGTTATTTGGCAATGAAAAAAACCAATCCAAGGCCATATCTTTCAATGATCTAGGAAAGAGTTTTGCTAGGAGATAATCTTCAAAAAGGAAGTCGCTACACAAGGTAGTAAAGGCTGACACATGGCTATGAGGATCTCCTTACCATTGTACTTTTCAAATCAAGGTATTTCAATGTTTTGTGCTATGACTATCTTTAATATAGAAAATGACAATGGACTACGCACGAGGTATTTTGGAGGGTTACCATTGGATTGAATTTGGTTTCATTTTGAAATTTGTTGTTGTAATGATGTCATGTTTTGCAAAACTTGGTTTGTCATAGGATCATTTGGTGACATGTTTTGAGAATGTGTTGAGTATGGTGAAATATTATGGATGATTGGAAGGTTATTGTTTTGCATGCTTGGTAGGGGTGAGGAATATGGAAATTTTATGGGTGAAGGAACAAAACTATAAGGATTGACACTATAAATCCCTAATATTAAGTTTAAACTATTGCTATATTTGTGGTCAATGCTGCAAATGGAGGTGTAAAGGTTGGAATAGAAGACATTATTATAGGAGAGGAAATTTTTTTTCCTAATTGGTTTTGAGCATTGGTAAAGTCTTGAGCACAACTAGATGTCATAGGAATTTTTGCACCCATCATATGAGCTAGGCTACACAACACTTCTATCCCTTGTGAGTCATTGGTTAACTTCCTATAACATTGTAAATTATCACCCTTGATAATTTCATACTCTTTTTTGCTCCCTCCTAAGTCATTGGACCTAATTGTACATCTAATGTCCTAAATTATGCATTTCATGGCCCATTTGGACATTTACCAAGAAAACCCAGTACAAAACCAATGCAAAAATTTAATATTTTACTCTTGACACCTTACATCTCGCAAAATAGGTGACTTAGTCCCCCTATTTTGACTCCAAAATTTAATATATCAGAGTTGGTATTTTATTATTTGAATTTCAAATGTCAAATGTCGGCTATCAGGATTTAATTTGCAAGAAATTAGATTAAATGTCTATAAATACCTATTCATTTCACCATTTGAAAACTAACTAGCACTAAGGAGAAAATATAACAATAATTATTGTCAAGAGCATTATCAAGCAAATCAAGTGTAGTCAAGAGTAGATTTATTGCAGCAATTCAATATCAAAGCATCATGTCAAATTGTATGTGAGTTTTTTCATGTTTATATTATCATTATGTTTGTGAGATCTAACTCATGTAGGTCTTCAAAGCCAATCAAGCCAAACAAAAAATAAACCTTGATGAGATATGCATGACTTCAATCCTTCAAGGAATCCATATTTGAGTGGTGAGTTGTAGTCCATTGTTGATTCATCATTCATTTATCATTTAGCTTCTATCCCTCAAAAGGATAAGCTCTCTTTCATTGACTTTTCCATTGTGGAGGTGGAAACACCAACATAGGGTTTGACCGAGGCAAACCCCTATATGGCACAATCTTTCCTCTCTCTTTGCATGTGTATGTTTTAGATCTAAAGAAGATTAGAGGAAGATTGAAGATCAATTGCTCATTGTTGCATTCAAGCCCTACAAATTGGCAACATATGGAAACTTAGTTATCTCAGTATGTGATGAAGATCTGATAGTGAGACCTAGAGGAAAGAAGGCTCTAATTTAGCTCGAAAGGACTGTGAAATAAAAATTTTAATTGCTCAACTAGGACATAGTCACCTTGGGTGACTTAGTCCTCCAAAATAAAGCTTATATTTGTACCAAAGGTGCACAAAACTTTGCTCATTCTGTTCTCAAACTTTGAATTTATATGTGACTTTCCAAATTTACTATTTTTGCATCAGGATAGTTTGTTTGCATCATTAGTTAGTCATATCATTGCATTTCATTCCAAAACCCATTACAATTTTGGTTAATGGTAGGTTGACTCACCTTTTGGGTTGTAATTCAATCTTGCACCCTTTTCCAAATCTATCAAACCCCTACTACCTCAAAAATTACAAATTTGATATTGGGAAAGTTGCATATTGAAACCCTAAAGTAAAATCATAAGTACACTTTTTCCCAACATTTCACTTCCCAAGGTTATCCACAAGAGGAACCATTTCTCTAGCTAAAGGCTTAGTACTTAAGTATTGTTGAATTCCTTCTAGGTCTTTTTCCAGTTGTTTTAGTTTCTTTTTAGGGACATGGGCAATAACACCCTCCAAGTCCACATGGCTGTTAGGTGTTAACAAAGACATGGTTAATGTCAGCTTAGGAAGGGAATCAAATATGTATTGATTAGATGTAATACCTTGGGTGAAAAAGTTATAATACTCAGGCTCAACACTTGTTGTGATTGTAGTACAAGAATCCATAAGTTTGAAACTACATCTCATGGGGTATTAGCCATGGGACACTAGGTCATGAAGCTCATAAATTTGTTATGAGATTAAAAAAAATTTAGTGCTCATACAATGAGAGAAAAACCAATCACAGTCACAAAAATTGAAATAGTTTTCAAACACAAAACACAAAACTGCACATAAATCACAAAGAAAAAACTGTGATCCAAAATTTGGATAAAATTATTTGGACAAGGGTGTTGGTACCCTAGACTAAAGATATGAATTCTTGCTAATTTCAAAATCTAGAAATAATCTACATTATTTGAGGATCCTAATTTTTAGATGTCCAGTCTAGTAACAGGAAGGTTTCTAGAAATGTATAAATCCATTTTTTTTCTATGTAATACATCATTATGCATATAATTGTAGATTTTTGAATTAATGTAATATACCAATTTAGTAATTTTTAGATTGTAAAATGTGATGATCAACTGAACCTAGTTTGAAAAATCAGAAAATTGAAAGTTTTGTATCTTTTAATATGAAAAACATAATATAAATCTTTACTTTTTCAACAAAAAATGCATGGATAAGTGACAAACTCAAATATTCTCAGATTATTTTCAGACCTTAACATGACCTAATTAAGATTTTACAGTGCAATAATCGATTGGATCTATCTTGCAAAATTGAAAATTAACACCTTTTAAGTTTTGAAATGACACTAGTATGCAAATTTTCACCTTTTTTAATGCTTTTTACCCAAAAATATGTATGTATAAATGATAAATTCAAACAACCTAGGAATACACTTAGATTTCAAAATGATAGATTTCAGATTTTAAAATGTATAAAAGTGCAACAAACATCAAGTTCACCAAAATTTGATGTGGGAAAAGGGGATCTAGGGTCTAAATAACACCTCTTCCTATATCACAATGGAAGGAACAAAAAATGATCTCAACATCCACTTGGGTACTAACCTCAAAGAAAGAACCAAAATGGTGGATCAAGGTTTTGGTTCTTTCTTTAGGGTGTGATTGGATATTCATTAATTGATTAAATTTGATAATGTAAAGATGTACCTAGGTAAATTATGAAAATGCAACAAACTGTTATAATTTTAGGAAAACATAGGACATAAAGCCAGAAACATAGTACAAAGCAACAAGGGGAAGACATAAAGGAACTTGGCATATAAATTTGATTTTGATTTGGCTAGATAGGGGCATTAGTGCCCTTGACCTAGAAGTGCAAACACTCAAAAATAGAATTCAAATCTTAGTCGATCCCTATCTATGGGCTCTTCCTTTTTGGACTTAGTGTCAGAACTTTGTCTATTGCTAATAAATTCCACTTTCCCTATTTTTTTGACTTGTACACTTGAATGCTTGATTGATCTAGGTGGATATGTTTTTCACCAAAAAATTGATAGTTCCAAATGTTAGAGAAAATGACACCATGTTGAAGAGCTCGTCGAGATGATTCTAATGTTGCTTGAATCACATCAAATGGAGGTTGTATGCAAAAGTTAAAGTTATGGCTGGCCAAAGTTTTGCAAAATGTGTTGACTAAGACAATACAAATGCTAACATCAACATATCATCATGGTGACATTACAACCTCTAGAGCTAACACATGGTAGGCTTAGAAGGTGACGCGTGGAAATACAACTAGCAAGGTAGATGACATGGTAGTTGAATGTGGGCCAATGGTTACTTGACACATGTCAAGGTGAGGTCAAATTAAATGGTGCCACGTGGACCAATGGTTGGGTGCCACGTGGCACCCCTGTGGTTACTCCAGAGCAAGGTTAGTTTTTTTTTCAAAATTTTTTTGGGGAGTTTGAACACATGACCTCTCCAATGATATTATCTCTCTCCACTGCCAATCCATGCGTAATCTTCAGAATACATAGGCGCTGGATTTTATTTAAACAAACCAAAGATTTTATCAGCTAAATGAGGAGGCTAACAGTTTGAACTGTTGACCTCTCACCATTCATTCTCAACACCTGCCAACCAACCATGAATGGATTTTGGGATACTTGGGCAATAAATTCTATTTAAAATATAAATCAACCTATATAGATAAAAAAGGGGGGGCTGGGTATGTGCAGGATCATGATGGCACAAAAATTGGCATTATGATGGGTATGTGTAGGGTATGTGACTAACGACATTTTTTTTACCCAAAATTGATGAAATGAAAAGGGTTTTTAAAGGATATTTTCAGCTTTCCATCAATATAAATTATGCTTTGCTTTGAATTTAATAAATAATTATTATTCATTTTCTATTTGAATTACGACTAAAGTCTTGATTGATAGGTTGATTTAAAAATATCTATAGATTTCAAACAATAACACATTTTTTGAATCTGAAACATGCATCACATTCTATGCTTCCCATATTATAGGATTAAAAAAAAATTGAACTTCATGAAGTTTTGACCAAGTTAAGGTGGTCAAACATACGAGTTTTTATATTTTTGAAAAGTTGTAATAGAAAAATCATAATTAATTATTTACTTGGAAAAAAATTACAAAAAAATATGCATCACATCGGGACATGAGTCCTCTACTTATATCAAAAATATTATAAAAAAGTATTATTGTTTTATTGTGGTTAGGGTGGTCAGAAAGACACCTACTTCTTAGTTTTTCCCTGAAATTTAAGTGCTATTACATTGAAATTTCAAATTTTCACCAAATAGATATAATTTTAAAAAAAATAAACCTACTAGTTTAGAAACTACATTGAATTTTCTATAGATTCTATTCTTACATATTTTTGAAATAATATAGATAACTTATTCAAATTTTTACATCAAGTTGCCTAACTCTGATTTTTCTGAATTTTATCGCCACTTAAGGGCCTATTTTTTCCATGATGATCCTACACATACCCATGCCCTGACGGTTTGAATTGTCGACCTCCCATATAACAACTGGCCTATTTTCCATTGCACCACACACATATTCTCAAAATAGAATGAGGGAAAATATTATTTTATTATATGAAATCTATGAGGCCCAAAAAAGAGGGGCTTACGTTTGAACCTAAGACCCCCTATATATAGGGGAAAATGCTTTACCATCAGGATAAAGGTCGAAGACATAAACTTATTATGCATAAATTTTTATTTGAAGTTGTGTTTTTCAGTATAGATAGAGGCTTTTTAAGGGTTTTTGAAGCCAATCCTTCTATCAAGAGAGAAATACTTGAGGACTTCAAATTACTATTGAAGAAGACTATGGAGAGACTATTACATGTAGGTTGAGGAACCATTTTGATGTACCATTTGCATTTTGGACATTATAAAGGATCGGTCACTCATTGGAGAGGGACCCGAAGACGTAGCCCAAATTGGGTGAACTCCGTTATCAACTCGTAGGCTCCTTTCTTCTCTTATATCTGTGCTCTATTTTATATTTTCAGTTTCTTTAATGTCTTTTAAAAGCTTTTATTTAAGTTCTAAAGTAATTTTGGTTTACCTAATTCAATATTCACTTAGGCAACTAATGTCATAGATTCTTTTCAGATCCTTATTTGATTAGTGTTTGTAGAAGTGGATGTAAACATGATCTAGGAGCCGGTGAGGTGAAGGCACGCTTGTGGAGATCAATCTTGTGATTGGTAAATAGAGAATTTTTCCACCACCAAAGATGGAAGAGATGGAAGCTAAAAAAAGATCCTCCGAACTTGACAAGAAAGGTTTTCAATGAGCCTTTCTCAACATGAAGGCTATGGTAGAAGTGCTTTATCAAGAAAGGAAAGAATGAAAGAAGTTTGAAGGAGGAGGTTCATTGAAGTGAGAAATTAATAAGGACCATGAAGATTGGGAGGAAAAAGGGAAAAGAGAAGGAGATGATGATGAACCTCCAAAATTCCTACATATCCATCTTCACCTTCTAATTCTATTTCTTTTGCTAGTCCTTTCAAAAGTGCACATAAGCTTGTAATCAAATTGGATGTAAAGTTTGAACTACCAAAATATTGCAGAGAGTTGAATGTTGAAAAACTAGATGATTGGGTTCAACAAGTAGAAGTATCAAGTATAATTCAAGGTCTCTTAGATGATGCTTCTAAAATACAATTAGCTACTCTTCGATTGGGAGGAACCACTATCACCTGGTGGGAGAGTAAAACTTAGTAGAAATTACTCAAAAATTTAGGAAGTAGGATATTGCACTTAATGTCCCATTGTACACCCAAGACACATTTCTCAAGTATATAGGTGGTCTTCACTCTTACTTACATACCATTTTGGTTTTAAATCCTAGTAATCTCGATGAAGTGTGCGTATAAGCCACACATTCAGAATTAAGAGGTAAGAGTAATTTTAATGACATTTTTGTCAAGAAGCCATCTAAGCTTGAAGGTAAACCCATGGAAAAAGACATCTATCATAAATAAGGAGAGTGATAAGCCCACATGCTCCCATTGTAAGGAGGGGCATGATAATTCATAGTATTGGAAGTTGCTTCTAAAACTAAGGTCGAAGAAGTCTAGGGGAAACAAAGGCAAATAGAAGACTGTTGTTGTAGCACAACAAGATCTTGGATCAGACTCTGGGGATGAGACAAAGATTGTTGTTGCTGAGATCCAAGGTAAAGGGAAAGGTATATCTCTTTCTACTAATATAATTTTTTCAAATGCAAATGCAAGTTCAAGTAAATAATCTTCTCCACCTAAGATTGACAAACATATAAATGAGTTATTTCATATTCAAGATGTAACAAAGCATATGAAGATTGATACTTTGTTTGATATGAGATCTCAAGTAAATTTAATAATTGAAGAAGTTGTAAAGAAACTCAACTTGGCTACAACACCTCATCCAAAGCCATATCCACTTGGATGGGTTTGCAATGATGCACAATTACAAGTAACAAAGCAATGTAAGTTAAGATTTTTTATCAGTGCAAACTTCATAGATGGGGTAGAAGTTGATGTGGTCCCTTTAGATATTTGTGGCATTGTACTAGGGAGTCCCTATCTTTATGACCAAAAATAAATCTCTTATTAAGGATGGTAAAGAGTGCAGTGTATGTGCACATAAGATAGACTAATCTAGCATTAGTAAATACTGGACAAATGAAGAGGTTATTCAATGCCAGTAAAAACTTTGTATTGATGATTGTAAAATCCAAAGAGGGTGAAAAATCTGAGGCATTCAAAGGGTGTGATCCAAAGCACAAATTTGAATTATTCAAAGTAGTTTCTACCTATGATGACTTATTTCAAGAGCTAAAGGGATTGCCACCAAAGAGAGAGATACAACATGAAATCCAATTACAATAGGATGTGCCTCTTCCAAACATCAACATGTACCGTTTATCAATTTTGTAGAATAAGGAAATCAAGAAGCAAGTTTAGGAGTTGGTTGAGAAAGGAGTTATTCATCCAAGTACCTCTCCTTGTGGTTCTCCAATTGTGTTGGTGCCAAAGAAGCATGGGTCATGAAGAATGTGCATCGAATACAGGGCCTTGAACAAGATAACGGTAAAGAACATGTATCATCTTCCCTGAATAGATGATTTCCTTGATCAATTGAAACATGCAATTTATTTTACTAAGTTGGACTTGCATAGTGGATATCATCAAATAAGAATTATAGATAATGATATGTGGAAAATTACATGTAAGACAAAGCGGGGACTGTATGAGTGATTGTTCATGCCCTTTGGGATTTGCAATGCACCAACTACCTTTATGAGAGTCATGAATGATGTCTTCCAACCATTCATAGATGATGTTGTCATAGTTTATTTGGATGATATACTTGTATTTGTCAAACTTGGGAAGAGCATGTAGAGCATGTGAGAAAAGTATTGGATGTATTTAGAAAAGAAAAATTATATGTAAAGATGTCAAAATGCGATTTCACTAAGACATCACTAGTGTACTTAGGCTATATTGTAGGAGGAGGTCAGTTGAAAATGGATCCTATGAAGGTTGAAGTCATTCTAAACTAGCCAAATCCAAGTACAGTTACAGAGGTCAGAAGTTTTCTAGGCACAGTACAATATTCGAGGAAGTTCATAGCTAACTTCTCCTACATAGCATCTCCATTGCATGCGCTAACAAGTGTAAAGAAATATTTCTAGTGGGGAGGTCAATAGAAAAAGGCCTTCAATACTTTAAAGGAAAAGATAAACACTGCACCAGTTCTGGCTCTACCGGATCTACAACAACCATTCAAAATTAAAACAGATCCTAGTGGGTTTTCCATGGGAGCAATACTCATGAAAGGAGGAAAACCTATTTTCTTTCATTCTAAAAATTTCACAACTGTGGTAAGTAACTATCCCACATATGATAAATAATTGTATGCATTATTACAAATTGTAAAGAAGTGGAAACACTACCTATTGGGTAAGGAAACGATAATACACACAGATCATCAACCACTTCAATATTTGCACTCACAATCTAAATTGCAACAAAGCAAGCACTTTAGGTGGATGGGTTTTCTACAACAGTTTCATTTGGTTATAAGGTATAAGAAAGGGGTTGAAAAAAAAGTAGCAGATATGTTGTCTAGGCCTCCTATAACAAATACTATAATTATTCGTCAAAGTAGTTCAATGGAACATGAAAGTTATCAAGAACAATATGCTAAGGACAAAGTCTTTAAGGATATATATGCAACATTAATTCAAGGAAAACATGTAGAAGAGATAAACTAATACATGCAAGAAAAAATACGGTATCACTTAGGGAAGTTGTGTATTCCACAAGATGAACGAGCAAAAGTAATTAGAGAAGTGCATACATCATTAATTGCTAGACACTTTTGGGTAAGCAAAATAATGTCACAAGTAAATAAATATTGTTATTGGTCTCGTATGTAAGAAATTTTTTCTAAGTACATTAGAGGATGTGTAATTTGTGCAACAAGCAAGCCTAGCAATAGGAAGTTGGAATTGTATAAACCTCTACTTGTACCATCTTATCCATGGGAGAGTATCTCAATGGATTTTTTTGAGGGACTACCAATGTCTAGGAAAGGGCATGACTATTTGTTTGTGGTAGTGTATAGGTTCAACAAAATGTGCATTTTGATGCCTTGTAAAAAATAAGTCACAACTGAACTAACAACACACTTGTTCTTCCAATTTGTAGGGGTTCATTTTGGGCTTCCAAATTCTATTGTATTGAATCAAGATTCTCAATTCTTGGGGGAATTTTGGTCAGCATTATGAGATCTTATGGACACAAGATTGAAGAAGAGCACAACATTTCATCCATAGATAGATGGATAGACAAAAGTAGTCAATAGAATAGTGGTTCATCTTCTTAGAGGTTATTGCAATAAACATCCTAAGTTTTTGGATGAAATTCTACATTATGTGCAACATGCTTAAAACCATGCAACACACTCTTCTACTCAAAGATCTCACTTGTTTCAGTTATCTGCCAAGGACACCTATGGATTTTTATTTTAGGAAGGAAGATGTTAAAGATGTACATCATGATGCAGAAAAGGCCTTAAAATTCATCTAGAAGATCCAAGTAGTCCACCAAGCAGTTGAAGCACAACTGGAGAAGAGCCAAGAAAAGTACAAAGGCTGACATGATAAGCATCATGTTGATCATCAATTTCAGGTTGGTGATAGAGTTTGGTCACACATCAGTAAGGAAAGAATGCAAGGTGAAGGTAAGAAGATCAAGTCGATCAGGTATGGACCCTTTGAGATTCAAGAAAATATTGGTACAAATGATTTTCACTTAAATTTACCACCTTATATGCACATCTACTCAGTTGTTAATGTAGATAATTTGAAATTGTATGAACCTCTTATGATACTGGATGAGGAGGCTGATGTTCAAATTCCTTTTTTTGATGATCTATCATTGGAGTACATGAATGAGTTGCAAGAAGACATAATCTTGGATAGAAATGTTAGAACTTCACGAAGGGGTGTTGTTGAGTATCTTAGAGTGGGACTTAAAGGGATGAATCCTAGCAAAGAAAAATGGATGGAGGTTGGAAAAGTGAGGGAGTTGTACCCCCACTTAATTTCTATGTAATTAGGATATTGGTGGTCCAAAAGATCTCTAGTGGGGAGGCCTGATCTAGGTGGATATGTTTTTCACCAAAAAAATGATAGTTCCAAATGTCGTAGAAAATGGCACCATGTTGAAGAGCTTGTCGACATGATTCCAATGCCACTTGAATAGCATCAAACAAAGTCCATATACAAAAGTTATGGTTGGTCAAAGTTTTAAAAAATATGTTGACTAAGGCAGTACAGATACTGACATCAACATGGTGATGTGGTAGACTCTGGAGTTGACACATGGTAGGCTCAAAAGGTGACACATGGCAATGTAATTAGTAGGGAAAATGACATGGTAGTTTGATGTGCGCCAGTGGTTGCTTGAAACGTGTCAAGGTGAGGTCAAATTAAATGGTGCCACATGGACCAATGGTTAGGTGCCACATGGCAATCTTGTGATTACTCTGGAACAAGGTTGGTTTGTTTGTCAAAAATTTGTTGGGGAGGTTTGAACACATGACCTTCCCAATGCTATTATCACTCTCCATCACCAAGTTACGCATGATATTTAGAATACATATGGGCTAGATTTTATTTAAACAAACCAAATATTTTATCAGCTAAATAAGGAGGCTGGCAGTTTGAACCATCAACCTCCCACCATTCATTCTCAACACTTGCCAATGCACAACACACGAATTTCATGATACTTGGGAACTAAATTCTATTTAAAATATAACTCAACCCATATAAAGTAAAAAGGAGGGGCTGACGGTTTGAACCATCGACCTCGCATATAACAACCACCCCATTTGCCACTGTGCCACATGCATATTCTCAAAATAGAATGAGGGAAAACATTATTTTGTTATATGAAATTTGTGAGGCCCGAAAAAGAGGGGCTTGGGTTTGAACTTGAGACCACCTATATATAGGGGAAAAGTTTTTACCATCAGGATAGAGGTCGAAGACATAAACTTATTATGCATAGATTATTATTTGGAGTTGTATTTTTTAGTATAGATAGAGGTTTTTTAAGGGTTTTTGAAGCCAATCCTCCTATCAGGAGAGAGAAATACTTGAGAAATTCAAATTACTATTGAAGAAGACTGTGGAGAGACTGTTACATGTAGGTTGAGGAACCATTTTGATGTACCATTTTCATTTTGGACATTATAAAGGATCAATCACTCATTGGAGAGGGACCCAAAGACATAGCCCAATTTGGGTGAACTCCTTTATTAACTCGTGAGCTCATTTCCTCTCTTATATCTATGCTCTATTTTATATTTTAAGTATCTTTAACGTCTTTTAAAAGCTTTTATTTAAGTTTTGATTTTATTTTTTAACCATTCACCCAGGCAACTAATGTCATAGATTCTTTTTGAATCATTGATTGAGCAATTAGGTCTTTAATCCTCTCCTAAATTCACTTCAAATCTGAAACCTACACAAAAGGATAAGGGGAAAGGGTTGTGTCATATAGGAGCTTTCCTAAGTCAAACCCCATTTTGGTATTTCTACCTCCACAATGGCTATGATGATGTAAAAGAGATCTTACACTTGATCGAGCAGAGGCTAGTGGATAAACAAGTGATAAATTGGTAATTGTTGCAACTTACCAATTAGATTTGAATTCCTTGATACTAAAGTCATTGTATTCATCCTCTTAAAGGATAATTGGATGCTTGATTTGAAGTCCTACAAGTGTTAGTACTCACAAAAAAAATGGACATGAAACATAAACAAACTCACATGGAAAATTGATATGATGCTAACATGATTCTTGATTGAAATAATGTTGCAATAATTTTTCTCTTGACTAATTTTTAGGATGCTTAATTATGATCTCAATTGACTTAGGATTCATTAGCATTTGAAATGATGAAAAATAATTGTATTTATATTTCATTCTTTAATTGCTTGCAAATTAATTATCTAAAGTTGACAATTGAATTCAAGTTTCTAAATCTTAAACTTCCAACACCAACATATGTGTATTGGGTCCAAAATAGGCTAGATAGGAGCACTAGCACCCTAGTCTAGACCTATTTTGGGGCTTTGATTGTTCTTAAATAAACATTGATTTTTAATTCCCAATTCAACTTTGATTTCTTGAAGATTATCATAAAACATGCAGATTAAAAGCACAATTGGGTCTAGGCACCTAGGAGGGAGCTAAAACTAGTGTGAAATTATCAAGGGTGACAATTTATGATGCTAGAGTAAGTGAGAGGTTTTTATTTTGTTAAGGTGTAATTAAATTCTTGTTGGTTAAGACATGATTGTGTATAGTGTGTGATATGGAGAGATTAAGGAAGAGCGTACACAATGTAAAAATGGTCAATCCAAAATTTGCATAATCTTATTAAATTTTTTATATAATAGGTATTTCTATATGCAACATTATTCATGAAAGTTTAAGCTTCATCAATAAGAACAACATGAGCTTATTCATGTTTATAAAGGAATGAGTAGTAATTTAATTGACTAAGGTGTTGATTGAGGATTTAACAACCCTTTCCAACATGCAATTAAATTCACTAGACCACTCTACCTTTCTTGAAAAATAATTTATTTCCATAAGAAATCAAAATACTCTAAGGTCTATCTCACCAAGTCATAGTAATGCAAGAAAACTTAGTGATATATGTAGTTGCTCCTATTTGATGTTTAAATTTGGTGATATCTTGGCTAATTACCATATTAAACTCATAATTTGATGGTTAAAAATTTTTAAACAAAGATCTACTTTGCGTACAATGTTAGTATTCAAATTTGAAATGAACTCACTTTATTGTATGGTGGGTGTTAGAATTCAACCGATCAATGCAAACACCACTAGTTAATAAATTTATTGAGAGGAAATGTTAACTAAGTTTTCTTAATCAATACTACACAAAATCATTAATGCAAATCACTACAATTGTATATGGATTACCTTAAAAATGAACAGGCATATGTAAAATTATTGTATGACACATACAAATTCCACACATCACCTCTAAAAATAAAGTATTGAAAATAAATTTTCCAAGTAGCATGTGATATTCCCTTAATATCAAAGTTCTTAGGGTTACATGAGTAGTTGGCTTGTGGCTATCTTAAATATTAATTAAGTCACATTATCATTATTATATTGATATTTTTTTAGTTAGGTTGGTCTAAGGCTTATATATGGTTATCTAAGTTGACCTACGCGATATCCTATAAGTAGGGTATTTATAGGAGGTAGTGAGTCTTATTTGATCATAAAATTGTGAATTATGTTCTTAGAGGATATATTTAGAGGATTTACCCCTCAAAGCGGCTTGTTATCAAGTACTTTCAATATATTTCATATTATATTCTTCTCATGTGCAACTTATGTTATTACAACATGCATTGGTCATCTATCTAGATTGTTGAATTTTAAAATGGGTGTTACAACATAACCTAGAGTTCATAACTTGGAACTTCTAACACTAATTTCTACTTATAATATATATTTTCTTAGCTATCTATTCTCCAATTTTTATTTTTTTTTACAATATTTTTGAAACTTACATAAATACCCAAATTGAGCACCCAAAACTAAAAAACCTAGAACTAGTTGACTTATATCTTAAAATAGTCCATAGGACCAAAATTATAATATAACTATATTTAATTCATAGTCCCAAAATAAAATTACACACCTTTATGCACATGGCCCTAGAAGAATTACACTTAAACACACATATTATAGAGTGATTTATTACAAATATTCAAAGAATAAAGAATAAGAGGAAGAAATTGTAGTTGAGCATCCAAATCATCACTTACTTGATTCCTTTTTGTAATCACTCTATTATTTCTACTACTATAGGAAGTGCATCTTAAAGTTATCTAATGCTTCTAAGACTATATTAATATTAGGAGTGTCAAATATTAGAAGTAGACCTTCTTAAAGAAGAGGGTATTCTTGATTTTCTTAGTAACTCTTATTTCCAACAAGAAGTCTTGGAGATATTGAAATTGCACTTATCCTCATTAGATTATAAACGACATCTTCAATCATATTTTTATTTAGTAAATTGGCAAATTTTCTAATAAAGTAGGGAGAAATTTCTTTGGTCTCTCATAGAAGGCACAAGGGATGGCTTCAATAAATCCTTAATAAATCCTTAATTTTTTATTATAACTACATCTATTCTCTCCCTCTACATCATAAACTTCCTCTTATGTTCTTAGAAATATTTAATCCCCCACCTACTAACCTTGATCAACTATAAGTTCAAGTGAAGTTTACCATCTAGTATAATACCTTTACTTTGAAGATATGTGAATAGTACCTTGGTGATTCTCTAAAGTGTAGGTAGGTGGGTGATGAGGTCTCCATCAATTATTTTTTTAAACTCCATCATGGCACTAGATTCAGCACTTACCTTTCCTAAATAAATCTCCCTCATTGGGACTTGAAGTAACCCCTCCAAGTTATTGTGACACTCACCACTCCTCCTGTATCCCTATGTTGCATTTTTTTATCTAATATTTTCAAGAGGGTTAGGGTTGGTGTACAAGGTATTCAATGTAGGATAATAATTCACCAAATTTATCCTTGATATCTTCTTGTATTTCTTCATCCTTTCTTATTCTACTCAAGATGGTTTAAATCACCATTTGTAGAGACTAATGTTTTCCCTCTCATGTCTAATGACCCAAATTCATTCTTTACACTGGATAGTCTATGAGTTTTATAAATTATTTTTCTTTATATCCCATTAGGGTATTTATCTTTGCAATCCTTGACCCTTGTGCATCCATTGTAATTGTATACAATGTTCTTGTCTTTTTTGGATTTATCTAGGCCTTGAAAATTTCTATAATATTTGAGAGATCCTCAGGGACATGGCTGTAATTTCTTTACCTCTTCTCAATAGTAGATCCTAGCCATATTGGAAACCCTAAGCTGCTCCCTATTTATGTTTATCTTGTAGGTGATTCAGGAGGAATTGCATGTGAAGGAGGAGGAGAATTGATGAGGGCCACACCGCCCAAAACCCACAGAAATAACAACAGATACCAACACAGAAGATGCGAGACAAAAAAATGACTCACTTTTAATTATTTTTAGAAAATGAAATTACAAATTCAAAGCTTACATGTTATAGCCTCATGGGCTTGTTGGAAATACAAGGGCAGACAACTGAGAGGGGGGTGAGTCAATTGTCACCGAATTTTAAGCTTATTAATCCTTATTCTTAGATTTGATCAATATCAATGATAGCATGAAACAACAACACATTAAAAAAACACATAACACCAAGCTTTTTTATGTGGAAACCGTGTTAGGGGAAAAAAAATGGTGGAGGTTAGTCCACAAGATTATACCCTATTAAAAGAATAAGAAGAATAAATGGGGAATGCACATGCATTCAGGAACACTTCCTAGAGCTCACTGCTCAATTACAAAGGAAGACACATTGTATTACAGAAAGATTCAGATTACAACCATCTAGATTTTGAAATAAGAAAATAGCATCTGCTAATGCCTGATTACAGTTATGGTTAGGCACATGAGCACTTCTTCACTCTTCTTCACACTCTTCTCTACCTTTGAATGATTTGAACATTATTCACACATCTCTTATAGAAGCACACCTTCAGGCACATTTAAATTCAAATAAACAATTGCTCTTATATGTTCGCAACAAGAAATTAAATCGCTACAAGTCGGCCACAAAGAAATAATAAAATGAGTACAAATTGTCAGCCCAAAACAATAGATAATTTTCAATGTGAATCAACCAAGTTTGGCCACAAAATAGTGAAGACCTAAAATAACAACTTCAACACGAAAAAATTCAATTAATTTCTCCTCGAAGATCCACAACATGCTTCAACACCTTGTCGGCCAAGAACATGAAAAACATGAACACAAGAGAAAATCTCAGATCGTGAGAACAACGATCAACACAGACGTGAAACACAAATAGAGAACAATCTAGAAACATCCACAAGCATCATAAATCACCAGAGAATCATCCGCAATAATTAAACTAATTGGAATCATATAATCTTCATTTAGGAACACAAACTGAAGTAACAAAAAAACTGTCAAAATACAAATCTTCATAACTCAATCAAATCTTCACGTAGATCTCTGAAACTCAACATGGATAAACTAGATATAATAAAAAATACACTGTTTAGTCCACAACCTCTAATCAATAATGCACAAAAATCATTGACAGATAGAACATCACTTCACCACTAACAACCTACAACTCATTCCATTACAATTTTCTCAATATCCTTGACATATACAACTTAAAATGCACTAATGCTAATAGTGTTGACATCAATGACAATCAAATATTAGCAACACAACCACAACATCCAACAATCTCCCCCTTTGGCATTGATGACAACACATGATGTGAAAAACACCATCAATGCAACTAACTCTTGACACTTACTCCCCCTTAGGTTCTAACTCATTTTCACCTTAACTCTTCCACATGATCTTCTTCCCACAAAGCTCTTCTCCTCAGATAATCACCAATTTTTGACATTAATCTTCTCCCCCTTTGAAATAAATTTCAAAGATCTCTAAGCTCTGAACCACATATCTGAACTTCCGAACCATCTGACTACTCCCCCTGAGTAGCAGCCACACAAAATTAATCTGAATCAAGATATGATTATGAAATGCACGAACTAATGCAATGCATTGCTTTGCATCTTAGTTCTGATTAGGAGGGGTAATCACCCCTAAATTCCCTCTAAGATTCTAAAAATTATCCTTAGGCAATGGCTTTGTAAAGACATATGCAATCTTCTCCTTATTAGGAACATACTCCAGTCTTACTTCCTTTTCACTTACATTTTCTCTCAAAAAGTGAAACTTGACAGATATATGCTTGGTTTTTTAATGCAGCACCAGATTCCTAGAAATGTTAATGGCACTTGAATTATCATAAAATATAGCAATAGGCTCATCATACACAAATTTGATATCCTTTAGCATCTGTTTAATCCATAATACTTGAGTACAATTGTTAGCACAAACATTGTATTCGACCTTTTCAATAGATAAAGAAATGGCATTCTGCTTTTTACTCAACCATGAAATTAGATTTTTACCCAAGAAAAATGCACCACCACTAGTACTTTTTTTGTCATCCACATCTCCTGCCCAATCAACATTAGTAAAGGAACTCAAAGTGAGATCATCATCTTTAGCATACCATAGACCAAAATCAACTATCCCTTTCAAGTATCTAAAAATTCTCTTCACAACAGTCACATGAGATTCCTTAGGATTGACTTGAAATCTTGCAACAATAAATACAACATTCATCATATCAAGCCTGGTTTGAGTCAAATAAAGCAATCCACCAATCATTGATCTGTATCTAGTCTGATTTTCCTTTGGAGAATCATCTTTTGTTGTCAACTTACATCTGGTCATCATAGGTGTACCGACTGGCTTTGAATCTTCCATACCAAATTTCTTCAGCAATTATTTCACATACGTGTAATGAGATATAAATATCCCTTTATCTAATTGAGTAATTTGCAATACCAAAAATAATTTCATCTCTCCAATCATTGACATCTCAAAGTCGCTCTACATCTCATTAGCAAACTTTATGCACAAACTATCATCTCCTCCAAAAATGACATCATCAACAAAAACTTCCACAATCAAATCTTTATCATCATTCTTGAAATACAAATTACTATCAACAGTACCTTTGTTGAATCCAATCTTCAACAAATATTTATCCTATCTGGCATACCAAGCTCTAGGGGCTTGCTTAGGTCCATACCATGATTTCTTCAACTGACAAACTATTTCTCCTTAATCAGTCAATTGAAATCCATCAGGTTGCTCAACATATACCTCTTCTTCTAGTTCACCATTCAGAAAAGCAGAAATGGCATCCATCTGATAAACGTTGTAGTCTTTGTAAGCAACACAAGCAAGAAACAGTCTCACAGCTTAGATTCTAGCAACAAGGGAAAAAGTCTCTTCAAAATTAATTCCTTCCATTTTAGAATATCCCTTGCAAACTAGTCTTGCTTTGTTTGTAACCACTTCACCTTGCTCATTCAATTTGTTTCTAAAGACCCATTTAGTTCCAATTACATTTTTATCCTTAGGTCTAGGAACTGTTGGTTTCTTTTTACTAGTAACCAGGTTGGTCTTCTAATCCACCTATGAAATTGCCAATTCCAATCAAGGGCAGCTCGAAGGACCTGGACCAACTGACGAGGACTTTAAAAAAATCCTCCTACAGTTCGGACTCTACAAGACCTGGGAGGGTGATCCCTTAATGTGTTTACAACCTCTGCACCATTATTATAAACAACATTAACAATAACAGATAATCTCACTTAATAGCTCAACACGATAGGATAATATCAAATAGAATTGGTTATTCATCGATAATATCAACCATCTGGAGCATGAGATAACTACAACACAATCCATAGTATAAGATAGTCATTGATTTGCAATTTGTAGCAAGCTCTAGGCAAAGACAAGCAAATAATGAATCATACGGGTAATTACAACTTAGATCAGTGCCATATATCCATTGTAGGAGTCAAATTCATAAGCATCTAAGGGTTTATGATAGATTTAACACATAACATATAAAATCCTTCACGACATTGCATTGTAATCTCATCAATATGTATTCTAACTCAATACTACTTATTGAATCCTTATACAGAACATATCCGCCTATAATCCCATTCAAGCATTTTAATTAATTCCTTGAATTAAAGCTAAAATAGAATCATACACACCATAAGAGTGAGATGAATGAAACAACCCTTAGTTATTTTATTCAAAGTTCAGATATGCATGTACAATGGAGAGACATGAGCTTGAATTTATCATTTCAACTCCAATGCTAGTAATGTTATACAACATTGAATCCCCATGAATTCAAAACCTGTTATAGAATGACTCAAAACCTAAATTCATTTTTCTCTAAAACCATCAAACTTTACAATTTGCTCTGCAACTTCACCTAGACTCAACCCAAAATTATCTAACTTGCTAACCTGTACTCCTAGCCTTGAAATCCTTCTTATAGAAAATGAAGGAGCAAACAAGCATCAGGCCAAAAAGTACACATGTCACCAGCCAATTGGAGCACTTGGTGACATTCCAAAAATTGTTACAACAACAATTACCCTGGAGAATATTCTTGTTCATCGTGCCCGCTAAGAAAAGTTGATGCAGCAACAAAAAATAATAAGAATCCCATACCAAGACTGCAACCAAAGAAAGATTGGAACCATTGTAACTGCAATATCTAATCTACCACTCATTTGCAGCTCATTCTTTTTACTCTTCCTTAGTCAAATATTTAGTTACCCATTTCTAGTACTCTTCATCAGTCAGTTAGTCAAAATTAATCACCTCATTCATCTTGGTACTATAAGGTGTGTATTTTACCGCTACCTGATTTGCATCTCTTTCAAAAGACTCCAAAAATGAGCTGGTACTAATGATTTTATCCATACAACTCACCAACAAATCATAATCTGAGTCATCACAAATTAATTTAATTTGATCATTGATGACCTTTCTTACTTGATCCTGCCATTGGTGGAGTGATTTGATTTTCCCCTGCTCATCAATTATATCAGGTAATAGTGTGTTACCCCAATCATTAAAATTCTTCACCAATTCCCTGATCTTCCTACTCAAATCATCTGGTAGGGTCTGAAAACCTTGCAGTGATTTAACTAATACTTGAGTAGGCCTTAATGATTGGGGCCTATTGTTTGTATCAAAATTTGAGGCCTTATACATTACATCTAAATCACTAGCCCTAGGGATCTAATTTTCAATCAGTCGTATCACTACCTCCCAATCCCTATCAATATTCTTTATTGCATCTAATAATAAAGAATATAAAGAATGTATAGATGGAAATTTATTATCAACCCTCTCATTTAAATGTCCCAAAATAGCAGTAATAATCTCCTTTTTCTTTGAAAGAGATCCTCACTTACCTTCAAAGATTCCTGTAATTCATCAATTTTGTGCATGAGCTACTTCTTTGTAGGATCCACAGAGCATTCTATTTCTTCATCAATGTCCTCTAAAGAAGGGGTGAATGAAGGATTCTGACTGGGAGACCCTGGTGTGGAAATAATTGGAGAAGTAGGAAGCATTGGCCCTGATGTGGAAGGCACTGAACTGGTCCCCAGAGCACTTGATGTCTCCCCAATCTGTTTATATCTTAACCTTTCCACCTCAATCTACAGGTCAACATTCTTTTGCTGCATCTTCCTGTATTCCTCAATGAAAAGGTTATACTTCTCCATTAGGCTCTTCTTTTCAGCCTCCTCCCTTTCAGGAGTCTTTAGGGCCAATTTGGCCACATTCAGATTCAAATTAGTGGCCTTGGTGGTTGAGGTCTCTGAAACTTTCTTTATTATTAATCCTCCTCTGAAATTTGGATTGATATCAGAAACATTTGGCTTTCTCCCTTGTGGGGCCAATGCCCAAATTGCCAAGGTTTCATACTCTTAAAACTGAAAGCAGAGTCTTGCAGTGCTGCCTTCACCTCTTCTTTAGAGTCTTGCAAGGAATCCTTGGACTTCAAAATAGCATTAAATGCTACTACATCTGCAATGTCCCATTTGGGTAGAATCATTACACCAGCCTGACTTACCAATTTTCTTCCTTCCTTAGGAGTGACGCTCTTGAAATCTTCCATTAATTCAATTTTCACTTCCTCATCATTCTCCTGGTTTGACCTGTTAGGTCTTAGTTCTCTTCTCTTCTTATTGCAAGATAAATCTGCAGTCCATAACTATACTGAAAATCTTTCTCCATCAACCGATTGCCTCAATTCCATCTGCTAAGAGAAAAAGTCAACATTCTTGCACAAGAACATATACATCAACATAGAATACCAAAAGAATTGCGTGTCGGTATCATTTTTCTGCAACTTTGACAACCCTTCATGAATCCTCACAGCCAAGAAAGAAGCAAATTCATAAGTCACAGAGAAGTTAGGGTATTGTATTTACACCCCCATGAACATGTATGCAATGGGCATCACCGTACCAGGACTGAAACCCAAAATATGGCATAATGAATAAAAAGTGGCCAAGAAATTATTTGCAAAATAGTTTAATATGAAAGGTTCTTGGTCATTAGGGCTAATATGAAATCTTGAACCTCCTACCCTAGCCAGATGAGGTGGAAGCAACTTAGCTCTGAAAAGAAAATTTTTCTTTGCATATTCTTGCTTCATTTCCTCAAGATCAATAGGAACCAAATATTCACTCTATTCACTCAAGTCAAAAACCTGTTGGATTTCATCTTTTTTAATGCTTAACAAAACCCTTCCATCATTATCCTTGATTACTCATGTGACAGGGTCATATCTTGCGGCCACTGCTCTAAACAAGTCTGAATCAGGGAACACGTTTGGGACCATCAACTTCCCCAAATCATACATTCAACTGTTTGAAAAGGGGTGAGGAAAATTCCTCTGCCCATACCACAATCTGAATATTTCCAATCCTATGAGAGGAACCCTAGCATCGGCTATGTTGAAGCAATTATATAGTAACCCTTCCC